>ML831829.1:0-19764 GCA_009831015.1 Picea engelmannii | reverse complement strand
AATATTCCTTGGTGGGCCCTTTTCCTCTACGTGGTATAAATTCATTGGTTCAGATCTCCATCACCTATCATTTCTGACATGCCCCGTCACCCCATGATGTCATCATCCACGTTTTTCCTAGAGGTCACGTCTCATTACTCTATCAATGCATTTCCCCTTATCTTCCCTTTACAAGTCCTCTCACTAAGGTCACTCCCCAATCAGCTCCCGCCACGTTGCCTGGTCATATTCGTCATTCATTATTACCTTCCATCTCACACTCCAAATGATCCGTTGGCAATTTATTACTGGCTAACTTATCCATTAGCCTGCTAACCTGTCCCCCGTGCCCAACAGATATCCGTTCACTCAAAACCACCGTCTCCCTTCTTTCTTCTACTATGTCGTCTCACCAGAAAATACCTTTCCTGTAACACCAAAGCATTTTTCCCCAATTTCTCTCCATTTCAGTCAAACATCCCAAGCCACCATCATCCCCACTAACGACTGTTTGATTTGCAGGTATTTTTACAGTGACGACACCAAAATCAAAGAGGACAGAAGTTGAGGAAAATCCTTTCCTTTCGCTAACTGTCGACCTCGACAGGATCCCCCTGGAAGACAAAGACCATTTAATCACAGACACCAGATGTGAATTCAACTTCACGGACTTGTAGTCATGGCTCAAAGAGGTTTTCCTTGACCAGAGCGATGAAATTGGGCTCTGGGAGTCAAATCTTCCCCTGTATCTCTTCCCCTAGATTCACCACTTTCCTGAATTCACCCTCAAATTCCAAGCCCATTATATCCCTGAACAAAGAGCCATTATGTCTTCATCCGAAGAAATTTTTTTCCTCATCACACCAGAAACCATTGACCAAATGATGCAGATACCCAGAGCTGAATCGCCTCACCTTTCAACCTCGAAATCATCACGGAGCTCTACCAGAAGCTGTCTTTTCCCCAAAGAGCTCAGATTTTTGAGCTTTTCCTCCCACAATCCACTCAGCTCCCCACTAAAAACCCCCCTTATCCTTCCTCCCTTTTCTCAGTAAAGGGAAACCGGGTCATCACATCACTATGTGCCTTGCTTGGATACTTTTTGGATCAATGGGTGGATGAACCCATCTTGGGATTTTTGTCCATTTTTTCCACCGATGAGAGACCCACTACTCAGTTCGACTACAATACATTCCTGGCAGACAACATTCACGAACAATTCATTAACTTCGCCACAGAAGGCATGTTCCGGTATTCTTCAATACTGGCTTACCTGTTCGTTTTCTTTCAAACGGACAAATTTTCCTTTTCAATGCAAAAGATGGATAAAGATGGAAGACCACAAGCAGTGACAGCGTGGACTTCGTTGCTCAGACATAACTCTACAGAATTCAGTTTCAAGCAGTTCTACCACCCAATGGTGAGTATGCTTAGCGGAAGACCCGAACTTAGAATAAACGAGGAAATTCAAAGGATCCTACACCTCTCGAATCTTGTAAAAATAGGAGACTGGTACCTGTACCAGGACCACACAGAGATCAAAGTGTATGGGTGCGAATTGGCCCCATACAAGTTATCCAAATATCTTCCCATGAGGATTTTTTCCCTGGAGTACATAAGGCAGATGATCAATTCAAACGACATTGATTTTGTGTCTCTGAAAAAGAAACAACAGCTCGGGATCAAAGGGAAAATAGGATCATTCCTTTGCAATAGCCGAGGCGTCGGGGAGGAAGTAGACATGCTTCTAAAATAAATGAAGTTTTTTGCTAGCTTCATATGGCACTATGACCCCTGTGGAATAATTTTAGATATGAGAGTTAAGAATAAGAACATCCCATACGTCCACTCATCCAGGCCCGAGATAGAAAAATTTTCCAACCAGACAGAATGGGAGCCAAACACTCTAGTTGAGACATAACAGCAGGACCTTTCAGTCACAGTCTCATAGACGACTACACCACAGGCTCCCAAGGAGAAAAGGCCTAGGAAATACGTTTCACCTTCCATCATTGAAGTATCATCCGAAGAATTTCAACTGCATACCAAGAGGCCAAAAACTAGTCAGGCACTCGACACGGCTTGTGAAAAGGGAATGCAATCAACTACCACTTCGAAGGTTGATCGGTCACTCCTCAGTACAAGAAGAAAACAAATCATGACTACAGTTTTGCCTAAAAATTCTATAGATACTCCACCATCCAGCCAACCGAGAAAAATAAGACCGAAATTGAGTATTTTTCAGAAGTATGATCTGATCAAAAAGAAAAATCAGACGCTAACCAACAACACGTATGCTCAGTTATGGAAGCAAACATCCACTGCACAACATTGAATACTGTCTGCATTCGACACTGAGAAGGGTAGAATGCACATGGAGTTTCTGCAAGCACAGGTGCCAGACTCGAAGGTAATCACCGATTACAAAAGGGCAACGTTTGAATTTCAGACTAAAGATGTGCATCCAGCTGATTAGATGGATCTGCACAGGAAAAATGGAGAAATGGTTTTCTCCACATTGGCACATGCTTCCACTGCTGCCTCCAAGTTACAAGTATCTCTGAATAATGTCTAGACGCAGCTGAAGTTAGAAAAAATATCCTCCTTTGCCAAGGATAACGGGATTAAGACATTGGAGGAACTGGTCCTCAAGATCATATATGATCCCTCGAATGTGAAAGCAGTCGAGGAGATGCTCAAAAATAAAAATGTCGATATAGCATCTCTGAGGAAACAATTGAAATTGCCTCCAACAGAAGATTCACAGGCAAAGGAAATAGCAGAGACAGAGGGGCAGAAGGATGAGATGCTCAAGCTCATCATGGAGAAGAATGCACAGTTGAAAGAAATGGAAGCAGAATTGGAAAAGCTAGTAAAAGAGAAGGAGTAGTCAAAGCCCATGGAGGTCATTCCACTGAGCACAGTTCCTCTCACGGGAGTGAGCATAGCATCTGTAGCAGAAATCCCCTCAGCAACTCCACAGACAGCTATGGAGAAGACAGTTGAGCTGGCTAAATCCATGGAACACATGAATTTGCAAGAAACAGAGATTAGCAGGCTTAAAAAGAAGATTGAGAACCTTCAGGAACTCAAATATTCCTTCCAAACCAACTACACCAAGGAGAAACAAACTTCAGACAAGCTTAAACAGGAATTGCAACAGCTTCAAAAGCAAACAGTGGCGGGCAAAACACTGGCTAAGGTCAAAGAAAGTGTATGGATGGACATCACCAAGTCCATGAATGAAATATGGACGATGATACAAATCATGTTCGATCAAAATGAGTTGGTGCAAATAAGTCAGCATGCCATTGAGAAGATAAGAGCGGAACTGGGAGAGATTCCCACAGAAGCTACTGAGATAATCAAATTTCTAAATTCCAAAACTAGAGAGGAGCTAGAGGAATTGAAGATTGAAGATAGGAAAGAGACCATCCTCGAGGTCAAGAGGGTCCTGACCAAGAGATGACTGATGCTACAGCTAGAGGAAAAGGTCCAGACCATGGGCGCAGGAGTACAAAGATTTTTCAGCAAGATCGAAGCTCTGCAAAAGAAAGGCCTTCCTGATATGAGAGTTATAAATGACAAATTGATGACACTCCCCGATTATAAAAAGAGACTAGCCACTGTGGCTAAGGATAGCTCAAATTCTCAGGAATACAAGGCAGTATCACTGGTAAGGCATTCTTGGATGCTTTACAGTTTGATATCAGCATACAGCATGAAATCCAGTACATCTTCATCACCAAGCCAACTTTTGCCAAGTACACGGAGATGGATGAAGTATATCATAGATTGCCCAAAGTCAGCATTCCCAATCAACTTCGATGGGAAGAGCTTTGCAATATGATCAAGTAGTCAATGAGTTGTCCAAGCCCAGTCAGTTATCTAATCAGACGAGGTCATGCGGGGGCCTCACCAACGGTTCACCCAGAAAACAACATGAAGTTTCGACACATCATCAAACAGTTTCCTAGATTTTTTTATCTTGTTAAGTTAGTTAGCTAAATTTAGATTTGCCACGTCCTAATCTTTAATGACAGGATCGTTTGTAATTTCAATTATAAATACTTCAAACTTTGAAGTATTGAGGGTTGATCTTTACGCTCTGGAAGATATAAGACTGTAATATTTTTATCAAGAGATCTTCCATTAATACAAAGAGACGTTTCACAGGATTCTCGTGTGTTGTTCATTGGTGATGTTTTCTTTCCATGTTGAATGTTCCTCTTGCTCAGTTATCATAGTGTTTTCTAATCTAATATTTTAAAAGTAACGTACGTTGCAGGATTTATCCTTGTATACCCTGTTTCAAACTTTGAAATATTTTAATGTTTATCTTCTGATATTACAGTGAAGAAATTCTTAAATGCTTCTTTACTTTAATTGATATTCTCATATTTTCTACTTTTCATCATTTTACTGCTAAAAGAATCCAGCGAATGCATTATCTTTCCCTATGAAAAGAATCTTTTTGTTTCTGGTTTAGATTTCTATCTTTATAACACAAACCCCATAGCCCAATGGATGTGTAAAGCCCCTTCAGCCAACTTAACAAAAACAACAACAAACCTTTTCAATCTTATTTATTTAACTAGCCTGATATCTTAAGTTCAAAACATATCTAAATCACACAAAGAGATCCCTCTATAATGCTGGTAGGGCTAGATTCCAGTTTCGAAGTGGTTGGATAAAGTTACTTCTAATAGATTTCTTCTTTCCTAACAACCTCTAGGAATTTACAGAGCGTTAACAAAGTGAATTATGCCAATTTCCCTAGTTGTATGTAACTGTTTTCTTTAATATTCTTACTAGGTTCTTATTAGTTGACTCTACCACTCTGTTTCCCTGTGGATAATCATTTGCAGAGTACCTAATTATGATTCCTTTGTCGAGAGAAAACTCCGTTAATAGGGTGGAAGAAAAGTAAGCTGCATTATCAAAAACAATAATAGAAGGGACACCAAACCTTGTGATTAGTTGTTGTTCTATGAATTGGATTACCACCTTCTTGTTTATGTGATTCAAAGGGATGGCCTCTGTCCATTTAGTGAAATAATCGATGGCATTAAGTATATATTTATGTTGTTTTGAAGAAATTGGTGTAATCTCTCCTATGATATCTAACCCCCATTGCTCAAAAGGCCTAGAAACGACCACCGGTTGGAGTGGGACAACTCCTCTCTTCTATCTCCCAGTGCTTATTTGACAAGTATTACAGTTCCTAACATATGTGTGAGCATCTTTGAACAAAGTGGGCCAATAATAACCATCTCTTAATATCTTATGAGCGGCGGTGTTCCCTGCAAAATGTCCACTGGCAGGGCCATCATGGATCTCCTTTAGAGCTTTGTCTGCATATTCACGTTCAAGACATCTTAAAATTACCCCATCATAATTAACCCATAAGAGTACCGAATTTATGAGGGGATATTGTGTGGATTTTAACCTGAGAGCTCTCCTTTCCCTAGAGTTTAAGTTTTCTAGGCAAGTCCCATGATGCAAGAGATAAGTCAATTTCTCATACCAAGAATCTTGTCCTGGGGAAATGTATGAAGCTTCACCACACCATAATGACATTTCATTCTCCCATCTGGGGTCTTCATTTACTTGGTCTTGAGCTTCGGCTGCCAGTTTACATAACCCTTGTCCTTTAACTAGTTTAGAAGGTTTTATATCTAGGTCTAATTATTGGACTACTGCCATCCAAATCCCTATTCTTTCCCTCATCTCCTGTTGAGTAAATAGGGATCGGACTGCGGGGTGAGGCATGATTACCTTAGTGTGATTCTTGAGGATGTAAGATCTGAAGTTTTTTAATGCCTTGTATACCACATAGGATTTCTTATCTATAGCGAGGTAATTTAGTTCGCCCCCCTAGAGGTTAGTGCTCATGAATGACACCGGGGCCTCATTGTTGTCATCATCTTTCTGAGTTAATACTTTTGCTAACGATTGGTCGGAGGCGAAAGTATAGAGGAAAAAATCTTTGTTGAAATCAGTACTTTGCAACACAGGGGCTTGAGATATTCCAGTCTTAATATTTCTGAAGGCCTTGTTTCATTCATCATCCCACTTAAATTCGGCATCTTTACGAATCATTTTTTGTAAGGGTTTGATAGTTTCTGTGAAATCGGGGGTGAATTTCCTCCCAAAGTTGATTTTCTTGGAAAATGATTGCATAGATTTTTTGTTGTGGGGTAATGGAAGTTGAGCTATAGCCTTAATCCTTTCTAGGTCTATGTGAATGCCTGCTTGAGATATAATGTGGCCTAACAACTTACCTTCTTCGACACCGAAAATAGTTTTCTTTGGGTTTAAGGATATACCGTATTTACTACACCTTTCGAAAATCTGGGTTAAATGTTGGATGTGATCTTCTTTGTTCTTTGAATACACAACTACGTCGTCCAAATAAACTACTACACACTTGTTGATTAGTCCCCGAAATGCTACGTCCATGGCCCTCAACAAGGTCAATCCTGCATTGATTAACCCAAAATGCATGCATTTGTAAGCGAAGGTTCCCCACTTGGTTCGAAAGATAGTTTTCAAGCGGTCTTCTTCTGAAACTAGAACCTGGTTGTAACCCGAGAAACCGTCCAGTAAGGAGAAAATATCAGAACCAGACACGGTCTGCAAGAGTTTCTCCATTGGTGGGATCATGTATTTTTCCTTTTCTGAAGCTCTATTTAGGTTTCTGAAATCCATGCATAGGCGGATTTCTCCCGACTTTTTCCTCACAGGAACTAAATTTGCTACCCACACAGAATGTCTAACCTGGAAGCTAATTTTGACATATAAAAAAAATTTCAACTCTTGACACATGAGAGGTTCCAGGGATGGGTGATACTTCTGGAGCTTCTTTTGGAAGGGTTTCACTTTAGGTTTTAATGGGATAGTGTGTTGAATGATGTGGGTATCATAAGTTTTCAGATCTTGGTAGGACCAGGAAAAGACATCTTGATATTGTCTGAAAATTTTGAGATAATCCTTCCTTTCCTCTTTAGATATAGTCTTGCCTATATTTATATTCTTTGGGTTTTACGAGGTTCCAAGATTTATATTTTCATGCATGGGATAAAAACTATTGGTCTTCGCGTTTTTTGGCCCCTTAAATCGTTCCTTCAGGTCAAATAGATTTTCTAAATTAGCTATCCCTTTCAGAATTGTGTGGGACTTCAATTTGTTAGTTGGTTGACCTGTCCGAGGATCAATCTCCATTGATAGTTCCTAGAATACTTCATTGTCAATAGCCAAATCTTTGAAATTATCTTTATTTGTCAGAAAGTTTATGATCTGTCCATCCCCTTCAAATACCTTCCAATTAGAAATGTTGTTGGGCACCGATGGTTTGTATAGTAGCCCCACGATGAAACCAAAGGCTTCATAATCTTCTAAAGGTGATAGCCTTGAAGAAGTTGTGGTCAGGGAATTAGCAAGGACATTCTTTTCTTTGGGAATCGTTGTAATATTGAAAGCTTCAAAATGCTCAATTAACCTATGCACTTCATGTTGGTAATTCTTTAGGTGCGGAGAATTTCAATGTATAGTATTCCTTACTTGTCTAACAATAATTTCAGAATCTATGAAAAACTTCAATTCTTTGACGTTTAAGTCTATGTCTTTATTTAACCCCTGTACTAGGGCTTCATACTCGGTGGTGGTGTTTGTGCATTCGAACTCAAGTCTACAGGATAGGAAATGATGTTTACCCTTCGGATCAATGAGGATGCAGGCTTCCCCAGACCCTTCTTGTGATTTAGAGCCATCAAAGTGTAAGGTCCAAACTTACGGGAAAAATCCATCAACTTGCCCTTTCTTATTACTCTCCTCTTTTCCTCCTGTGAGTTATGTGATCTCTAACACAGGTTCTTGGTAGAAGAGGATTTCTTTCGCCCCTGTCAAAAATTCCTCTCGAAAACTCATTTCGGAGTTTTGAGTAAGAGGGACATCAGATGAGAGAGAGGAGAAGTTCCCGAAGTAGGAATCATAGGAATAGTTTCCTAGCACAGGGAAATCCGTTGATGATGGTTCGTTTGGGGTTTCTAGGTCAGTGACAGTATGTTTCAGATATCTTTCCCTATCAGTTATGATCATATATTTGTGCCCTTTTAATGGAAGCCAAAGGTGAGCCCAGTATGTACTAAAGTATTCATTTAACTTTTCAAACCAATCTTGGCTTAATAATAACTCGTAAGCTTCTAGGATATCTACTACAATGATGTCAATCACTTGCACAAACTTAGGGTGTGTCTCTATTCTGATCATCACATCTTTTATCTCTCCCATAACCTTAACCTGGGTTATGTCTAATTGTATTACATGTTTATCACTCTTGAGAGGAATGACGTTTAACTTTTTGAAAATGGACAAAGGCATGACATTAGAATATGCTCCTGAGTCAACCAGACAATTATGGAGGTTTCTGTTGAAGACTTCAAATGTCAAAAGGAAAGGTGGGACAAAAGGTTTTCCCTTCTTGTCTTCAGAGTAGGCATTCACAGTTGGATTATCTCCTACATCTGTGGGAGTTAGATTTGTTCTTTGGTCAGTGCTCGTTGTAGGATTTTCTACTGATTTCAATGCTTGTAACAAAAAGTCCTTTTGCTAAGGGATTCTACATATGTCCAAGACTGACATGTTTTCCTTTAACTTCTTCAAATCTTCAACTATGTTGTAATCCATCTTGGGTGATTCTCATGTATGGATGTTTATAGGGTTTCTTCGGGGAGCAAATGGTGCTTTTGGATGATCGGGAGCTGGTCTTCCTCCCAAAATTTGGGTCGTGGTAAGGTCATTTGAGACAGGTGGACCCCTACTTCGTGTTTAAACAACCAAGACTTCTGTGGGTGGTTCCTAGACTTCACATAGGTCATCAGAAGGCATAGGTAAATCAGGATCCCATATTAACATGGTTGTTTCTTCTGGTGGGTCATCTTCTTCCTGATCAGCAATATTTATATTTGATCCGCTTGGTTGTTCGGTTAGGGAGACCTCATCTAGAAATCATTTTTCCATCAAATTCATGGCATGCACCCATTGTTGGAAGTCTCGTTCAGAGTGGTTCTCCTGGTGATAAGTGCAGAAAGAGTCGAATGCTACATTTCCCAGATCGATGTTTAAGTTGGTTTGGTGGGTTCAATTTCTTTGAACGGTGGGTTCCTTTTAAAGAAAGGCTTATAGGGCCTTTGGCCTTGGTTTCCCTCCCCTTCACTTCTCTTCATGTCTATGATTTCATTTGATAGCTTTTTGACCATGCGTTGTAGGTCCTCTATGTCCCCACTTCCCTTTTCAGGAGCTTGTTCTGTTTATTTCCCTGGGGGTCTAGTAAGCAATAGCCCTCTCTTGGGAGGAGGTTGAACTTCTTTCTTAACTAAGGATACCTATCCTTCTTTGCATCCTTTCATTTGGAACTCTATCATTTTGGCTTCCTCAATATTCTCAGCCAGGGTTGGTTTGGCAGCCCTCCTCACAAACATGGAAATAGAGGTTGGGAGAGCGCTATCGTATACTTTGATTTGCAACTCTTGAGTAGGTTTATCCTTGGGCTGGAATTTGTTTAAGATGGTGGTAAATATTTGATTGAAGTCTTTAACCCTTTCCTTCAAACTCATGGTGGCGGTGAACAACTCAGCCATCAAAGCTCGTGTAGTAGTTTCCTCTGCAAATTTATCTAGGAAATCCTTTTGAAACTTCATCCAACTAGTTATGGATCCTATAGGCAAGTTAAAATACCACATGGAAGCTGATTTCTCAAAGGTATAGAGGAAAATCCCGCAAACTACATCTTCATGTTGGACATTCATCAGTCTGAAAGCTAGTATGAATTTCTTGATATGATCTTCGGGCAGTCCTGAGGTTTCAGGGTCAAATTTAGGAAGTAAATTATCTGGGTGTCGGGTAAGGTTATGTACTCATCTAGGGATGGCCAAAGCATCTCTGTCCAACCAAGGTTGATTATTCTGTGGTGGGTTTCCCCTTTCTTCATCATGGTCGTTGTTGTCTTCCATATCTTCAAATCCTGAGTGAAACCCTTCTTCTTCCGAAAACTCGTCGGGCTCTGAGAAGTTACCCGTCGATGTTTCTGGGATTAGATTGAGAGAATGTTTGATTTCGGTGAGGTTGAAATATATTCAGTCTTCTACCCTGTGCACAAAAACCTAGTAGGGGGACTCGACCACTAGTCTACTTATTTATTTTCTATGAGGAAGTAATGGAGCTAAGGGAAGTGCACTGATCTGACGGGTGTATGCTCTTGTCATTCTTTTGAATTGATTTAATTCCTCGTGAGGAAGAGTTTAAAGTATATCAAGGAACCAACATTCTTCCTCGGACTGGGGTGAGTTACTCATTTCAGGAGTACTCAGTGTGTGTGGGTTGTCTTGGGAATGACTAGCCATGCATCTTGGCTTCTTTGAATCTATAGGTTGTATGAAATATTATGTGAAATATGTATTCAACCATTCATTATTCAAGCCCTCCTTCTAGCACCAATTTTGTTGATGGGTCCTAAATCCCTTTATCTCAATAGCAGAAACCAAACCTGCCACCGAGGCCCAATTAGACTCTGCAGTGTTTAATGGTGGAATGGTTCTCCAGATCTTGTGATCCAGCCAATTAATCGATGGTCTTTATGTTTTCTTGTGAAGGTCTCTCCTTCAATTCAGACGTTCTCTTTTTTTTTTCTTTTAGGTGGGACCGATATAAGATGAAAGCCTGTATAAACCAACTAGGTAAAAAAATGGGAACAAGTTTAAATATTGGAGAAGAGGTTGAGTTAGGGATAACCCTTTACTCTAGCATGCATATGGTGATCGTCTACTACAGGCCTAGTACTAATACGTTAACCATGTGAGTATTTTGATTACTAAATGAGATACAAATTATCAGAATAAAACATGCATGTGATAAACGATGGCAAGTAAAATAATTCACTCAACTCTAATCATCAATCACATAATAACACAAAGATTTACTTTGATCATTAAATAAAGAACTGTAAAACATTGCATCAGATAACTTATCAATATATTTAGTAGCTCTTACTCATTACAGCATCCACTCATGAGACGAAATAAGAAATACTTCTTCTCCACATCTAATCATAGATGCATTTGATGAAAACACAAACTTGTCTCTAGTTCAAAAGGACTTCTCAATTAAAGGCAGCTCCGAAATAGTTCTTAACAAAACCAAAAATCAGAGTTTCTTGCAACAACCATCAACCCTTAACTAATCGGTCGATCCTCTTATTTATAACATAAAATTAACTAAAAATATCAACTAAAGTGCAGATAAGCAAAACAGAATTCGCCACATGGTGTTCTCTCCTGTGAGTTTTTCTAAGAGTCATCTCAAGATGTCACTTAAGAGGGTGAATCTTCTTGTACTCTGACCACTTGATGAACAGATCCTCGTAGGTGTTGGCATATGGGAATATATGATGTTCCATCAAGGCCACATGAATCTCTCGTATCTCTACCGCATGTGCTCGATACTTGAATATACTGGCACTCAACTACTGCACCATGGCCCGAGATTTGATCGGGTGTTCCATAAACTATCATACCCGACCTGACGTTGTGTCTGTCACCTTTGCTATCTCTTCGGCCCATAATGAATCTTGCTCGGTGTGCGATTTGACTATGTCCCGCAAGTTGACAAACTCATCGGGTGTGCCAAACTCGGGGAGTCCAATGTCTTTCATCACCCGATTGATCTTGATCCAGTTTTTCTCTCACTTGGCCCATTTTTCTTAGATTTCTCGATGGGGTTCCTGGGACATCTTAACCCAATACTCAACCAATTTCCTTATGTGGTCGACGTTGCTTTCCATTAGCACCCAAATGTCGTGCTCTTCGGTGTCTCGACCCTTTTGCACCATGCTAATATATTTGATTCTTTCCATGGACTGTTGTGCTTTCTCATACTACCTCTCCATATCTTTGCATGTCAAAAGTGTCATGAGGGTGTCTTCTTGAAGCACGGTTGTCCTTGCAGTGAATAGGTTCCGTTCATAGGTAAACTTACTGTAGGCCTCCTTGAATTCGTTCCTTAGGTACATCGCGACCTGTGTGGTGTCCTTGTAATATTTCGCCAAGTGGCGCAAATGTTCTAATTCCTTTAAAGAAGAAACCAACTCCTCTTCATCTCTTTTAGCTCTGTCCAGGGTGGCATCTGTGATTTCCATCCCCGCGCCGATAAGTTCAGACATTTTAGCGTGCTCTGTGTTAATCAGATGTTCCTCTATAGTGATGAGAATGGAGCGATCTAAAGTGATCCTCCTCTTTTTGGTGTTTCTCTAGACGATAGCCTTCCTTTTCCGGTCATAAGCTATGGCATGTATGTCGGCTACTTCGTCCACGGGCTTGGGGATTTTCTAATCTCCCCAGGTGATTGTATTCCCTAGACTTTCGATGGTATATACTTGTTCGAGACTGGGTTCTTGAGATTCCTCCCTGTTCTTTGAAGGCCCGACTTATGTCTGTCGCTCATCGGGGGTTTGAGTACCGATTGAAATTGAGGAATCGGGGGTATGCTCGGTACTTACTTGATCATCGATCGTTGAGACACCAATTTCCTATTGTGGAACTCCTTCTTTTGGTTTGTTCGACCCTACCTCGTTCTTCAGGCTATCCGCTTGGGTCTCTGGTGCCTTAGGCAGCTTAGTGTCTAGGCCGCTCTCGACCTCTTTCTTGTTCTATGGAAGCCCTTGAATTTGAGCGTTGGGAACAGGGGAAGATGTCTTCTCTAGTCCCTTTTCTTCTTCAATATGTATAGGGGTCCCAAGATATACTTATGGGCTCTCGTCATCATCATAGATCTTTATTAGCTCACTTAAGGGGTTTGAAACACTGGTCCTCCCCACTCCGTCTGTCTCTGGTTGGGCCAAAACACCCGTCGGTGATCCGATCGGTGGCACCATGAATTCAAAATCGTCCAACCCAGTAATCTCATTAATGTCTATACATTCAGGCCCACTTGGGCCCGCTTGAATTCTGTCTGGGTTATCGACAGGGGATCCTATCGTTTCTGAGATGTTTGGGTCATCTCGCAGCTGATCAATCACTCTTTGTGCTTGTTCTAACATGATAAATCCCCTTTCCCATGCATCATGTGGCATAGGGAAACCTCTTTCTTTAATAGGGGTTATCGGGGGGGCTTCTGCTATTTCGGCCACTACCTGGGAAATTGTTGCTTCAGTCACTATCATTTCTTCTCTGGCCCTAAGGACTCCTTCAGCTGATTGTTCTAGGATTGTTTCTTGTTCATCCAGGTTCATGGCTTTGATCCTGGTGATCTTAGGGTCGACCATCCTTGCAACCACTTCATCCCAGTCTTGGGAATTTTCGATGAAGACCTCATCTTTGAATTTGTCATGGGCGTATGGCCAGAAGGACGACACTTACGATGTGTGCTTCAAGACTAGACCCATTGGGTCATGTTTGCGATAACGAACGGTCTGGAATCAGAACTCCAATTGAATCAATCCTTCCTGCTTGGCTTGAGCGGTGTCTTTTACTAGTTAGAAACCTATATGGAATCCATAAGGTATAAATACCCACTTCTTATCTTTCACCAGGGTAGCGTTGTAACCTTGCAGGATGGTCTGGTAGCAGATTTCCCCCACAACAAGTCAGTTGGGGACATGTGCTGGTAGGATATGACGTGCTCCATTGGACCCAAAAACCCTGATATATGTATCGCGCTCATCCAGATACCAGTGTCTGACCTTAGATATCATCTTTTTGGATATAGCCGACAGTCTCAGACATTCTTTCTTGAAAAGAATAAAATGAATGTGTGCGATGAATTCATCGCAGATGAGGGAGTAGGATTTTTTGTACTTGTTCTCCCATAAAATGTTGAAGTAAGCATGGATCGGGAATTCTAAGACGTGCCAGCTCAATTTCATTTCGGCAAAGACATTTCTGGCACAGATGACATTCAATAAATATGAAGCCACGTAGAAGGATGGAGTCTCTCCTTCTTTCGGTGTCCGAGCCTGTTGTATGCAGATGCTCAACTACTAGGAAATGATGGCTCCCCAATTGAAACCTCTCCCGAAAATGGCCACTGTGTAAGCCAGAGGCATTCATGCCTCTGAAAACCTGGAGAATTCTTTCTCCCCATACAACCGGCAGATGAGGGCCATTAGATAGATATATGGCTCCCTCAAGTTGGTCGTCTGGTACCAACCGGATGTCCGATTGATGTATTTTTTATCTTCTCTCCACCATGAAGCCATTACTCGTTCGGTGTCGTGGCACTCATAGAAGTTTACAACAAAATCAGTGTGCAGTCGCTCCTCCGAGTCTCTAAGATTGTAATAATTTTTCACCTCTACTGGAAGGAAAACCCTGACACACTCGCCATTGTCGTCATTGATTAGGCACTTCTATGCATCCATGTGGTCAATGAGCCATTACAACAGTTCTATATAGGGAAATACCGAGGTTCTGCTCGCTACCATGCGTAGGTACGATCGTCAGATATTCGAAAAAAGTTCATCGTCGAGATTTCTCATATCCATGTCATTGTACGGGATATATTCCAAAAATTCTTCTCGACTGATTTTCTTGAAGATTTCTCCCCAGTATGGGATTACCACCTTGGTCCCCGTGTTTTCCTTTGTATCTCCAAATGTTGGGGGTTGAGTGAAATCCTTATTTGTAGATTTCCTAATGGTCGGTTCCGGTCTTGGGGCTAATTCTAATTGCTTTGCAGCCCCTAGAGTAGATCCTTCTCCTACCTGTGGTTCTTTTAGTTTTAGTGACCGCCTGGTGGTTGGTTGTCTTGGAGGCATCATTCCTGCAATTGAAATAAATCGTTTAGAGGGTGTGTATAGAGAAACACTGGATAAAATACATATATGAAGTGTAAGAACAAAAAATCAAGACTGGTACATACCTATAAAGATTTCTAACTAGTTATTTGATACTCAAGGGATCTTGTCCGCTTTGAATTGCTTGTTTCTCTCCTCTAGATGCTTTGAAACTCCTTTGCGCACAGAATAGTTTCGTTTACAATGGCTCAAGAGAATTTAAACATGGAAGAACTTACCTTGTCGTATCAACCAATTAATTCGGGTGATGAGTGAAAATCAAACAAATCTGTCGTGAAATCTCTGCAATTTAATTCATCGTGGGTTGATGGCGGAGGTGCGGAGGGTGGTGTGTTCTATCAGTAACTTCGAATGGCCTTTTAATTTGCACACAAAGTAGCAACTAATGCTAGATTTGGTATTAATTATCCCCTTAAATGTTCAGAATCTAATCATATCTAGCGCTAAAACGTCACATCATGTCACTTTCTCAATGGGTGGATCGGGGATCAGCGATGTGCTACGACTATTTTCATTGATATCTGTCTGCGAAAAACCTCCAATGCCGATCAATTTCATCGTATGGTGCTAATGTGGTAGAACTGACTCGGAGGTGTGACTTGGCCCTAGAGAACCAAGAGTGGCTTGGGGTAAGACTAGATCGTATGGTTATCTAGATGAGGATAGGTGCCCTAATCGTGTATCTCAAATGGAGTCAGAGTTTTCAACAAGATGCGCGTTCTAAAATAAACCTGGGATCGCCGATGCCAAGAGGGTATCAAGGATCAACAATCGGGGATAAACCTATCGCGCATTTTCTTTGGACTGACTTTCTCAAAACTTGTCGATGTCGAAACGCTTTGGAAATCGGTGATCAAGAAAACTCCTTAGCATGGTTGCAATATTTGTCGTGATTCGGTTTACTCTGATTCCGACAAGCGCGTCGGGTATCGGCTATCGGAGATATTGTTTCTTTCTTTTTAAACATTTACTCCCTTCGCCTTTTACCGATGTCGAAGGGGATCGGCTATCAGTGATCTCCGTATGTGATACTTGTCGAGAATATCGACGCTCGGGGATTGAGGTTTTCCGAGTGATTCATTTTCACCTTTGCATTTGTTCCGATGTCGAAACTTGAGCGCGTCGGGTGAAGTGTTTTGGCTTTTGATTCCTTATTCAAGTGTTAAGTCTTTTTAATTCATGAGGTTTTATAGAGTTACACAAGCCTGAATAGCTGATGAAATTCAAGAGAAAAAGCCAAAAACAAAACATTACTCAAAAGAAAAATCGAAGTGAGATAGTGCAAAGATCAAGTGGTACCCAAAAAGTGTAAAAATGACATAGGATTTTTAGGGTGTGTTGAGTTCTCAAGAGGGTGTTTCCACTGTCAATGAGGATGATGACCTTTTGATGCTTAATGTAACCAATTAGATTGAGGGTTTGGGGAGCAAAGAAGCTAGTGAGACAATTCATTAAAATGACTAATTCAACTTCTAGGGGGTCTGAGGGTGGAGTAATATCAGTTGGCTCTGGTAACTCGACCACAGGGGGGCCCTCGGTCGCTTCTTCCAAAACATCCTCATAAATGGCCAAAAAAATCTTTTGTTCCTTACACTTGTGCCCCGGAAAATATTTTTCATCACAATTATAACAAAGGCCCTTGAGTTGGCGTTTAGTCATTTCTACCCTGGTCAATTAATGGATCTTCAGTGGAGTGGAAGGAGGGGTTGGAGTGGCAGTTTTAGGGTGGGAAAGAAAGGATGGTTTTCTGGTTTGAGAAGAGACAACATGTTGTGATTTCTTATCTCTTTTAATAGCTTCCACCCAACTCTGAGGGTGATCCATCAGGACATGGGCACAAATCTCATCCTTGAGGCCACTGATAAAGCATTCCCAAAGAAAAGCATCAGGCATGCCCTCCGTTCGGAATGCCAAGTTCTAAAAAGAAGCTATAAAGTCTTCCATTTTGACAGATTGTTTCAACTTGGTCAAACAGACTAAATGGTGTGTGTCAGTTTCAAATCATTCATAAATCTCTGTAACAAATTGTGTCCAAGCCACATACCCTTGGCGGGCATTTTTTCTCCATTGCCAGCATTCGGGATCTAGATGGAGAACACCATACCGTATTTTGGCCAACTCATCAGTAATGTCGTACAAAGAGAAATAGTGTTCGATTTGAGTGACTCAACATGTGGGATCCAAGCCATCAAATTTGTTCACCTCCACTTGAGGGGGACGCAGGTCTCGCTAAAAGTGGTTGGAAGGAAAAGATCTAGACTGGGAGGATTCATGACCTTTAGGGTTATAAGGTCTAGAAGAAGAGAAGGGATCTGGGGTGGCTTAAACAAGGTGGTCAAATTGTTCATTACATCCCGGTATTGCTGACACATGGTGGACAATTCAGTGATGGATGTGGTAAGTGATTCGAATGTAGTAAGATGAGAGTTTAGGTTAGCAAGACTAGAAGTAATGGAATAACTATCAATCTGGGTTTGGTCATTAGCTTTGTCCAAGGTCGTGAGACGTTGTTCCCAGTCTTGGTTGTGGGTGTGGGCCATGGGGATGGGACAGGGGGGAGTGGGACTGCACAAAAAGGGGTTACTAGTGAAGGGTACCATTGCGATCAGTGCAAAGAGAGGAAGTGAATGGGATAGGTGCCAAATAGGGGTATTGGGAAGGGGTCTGGTCCATGGAAAAAAAATGTTGAAAAATGATAGGTATGACAGAGATCAAGGAAAAGAGAGGAATCCAATGGGATAGGTCTCAAATAATGGTGCAGACAGGATCTAGATTGGTTTATTTTTTTACTCCTATGGAGTTATACTTTGATCTGAATAATACTGTAGTGACGAAATGGACAAATTCTTAAAAACAAGAAAAGTGTAGGAATTTTGCAACCCAAATGCAGGAGGCAAGGTTGTACGTCAATAGATCTTGTCTATTCTTTTTCTGCTATGTTTCCATCCCAAGGGTCAAGGTGTTTAGGGTTTCTACAGATAGGGGTTTTCCCTGTGCTATAACTCTCTAATATACAAGAGGGGTCGAACTGTAGTACTCGACCCAATATCTCAGGGCACCAACTAAGGAGGCTAGACCACACCCTTAGTCGTACTACTCGATTACCCAGGTACTAGAGTTTATCTTATCGAATGTTGTTCTTGGTCGCACTATAGAATTCAGACGACTAATCGGTTTATCTACGGAGGGCTTCAGGATATCTAGGTCTATCTATATACAGGTGTTTTCTAATGTTCTACCACTCGAAGGGGTACCAACAAGGGTTACAAGGGTGGACAACAATGTGCGCTTAAGTACCACTTGTAGTTCTCACGTGTATGCTTCCCCGACTATGGATTTATCTGTTGAATGACATATCTCTATAGCTTTAAGACGTTGGAATACATATCTACCTTGAAAAAAAATAACCCACAATTTTATGCCAAGGAAAGTGCTATGATACCACTTGTAAGCTACCATATCTATTATAATAGCAGAAAACAAAAATATTGTGGAGAATAACAGCGGAAAACACAATATATGAAACCATAACACCAAAATAATACTTTAATTGATAGGAAATGATGTTCACTTGCCTCTTCAAGGGGGAAACCTTCAGTAGAGTAGCTCTCAATTACAATAATTCTCAAGAAAAAAACCTTTTCATGCCCTCGACTCCTATTTATACTAAATCTATCTACCAAAATAACAATCTAGAGGAAGATCTTTTAGAAGAGGAAGCTTCTATTAGGGCTTCTTACATTTGACTTATTCTTCCTTATTACTGGGCCTTATTAATATCGGTCTTTATTACATGGAAAACATATTATTCTACCTGTATGAGGGGTTAGGGAGGTTAGGTCCCTAACATATCCCAAGAGACAAAAGAGGTAGTTGTCCAGGCTACACATTTCATGATGATTGATGAAGCCACTCATACAGAGACAAAGAAAGAAAACAAGGGAGCTCCAACAGAACATGATAGCAGTGAGAAGAATGAGGCAACATAAGAGGTAATATGTGGTGTCAGTGACCCTTAGGGTAACCCTGACTTCTCTAACACTGAGTGATTGTTGGTTGCATGGGGACATGCAACAATTTTGGGCTGGGGGAGATGACATGTACCTAAATTGGTATACTTTCAACACTCGTCTAATACCTTTTTTCTTACCACTTTCCATTGATCACTTCCTTTTTGATATTTGCCTTATCTAGTTTTGTTACATTTACCAATAAGGTATGAATCTTTCCCCATATCCCATTATTACGATATTCTTGAACATTTCTTAAAGGAAATTGTTACTTTCGTGTACTAATACTGCTACATAGGAGTAATACAATAGTTTCAACTCCCCACAGTGGTTGTAATGCATCTATGTTGCAATTCCAGGCATAATCCAATTACTGCAACTCCAAGTGTACTCTTCGTATTATGACTCCAAGTACTTCAACTCCAAGTTTACTCTTTGTGCTGCGACTCCAGCTAACCGTTGTGACTCCAAACACATTTTCAGTTGGTACCATTCTAAACATGTTTTCTGTTGTTGTGATTTCGAGTACACCATTGCTACGATTCCAAATATAAAGCCACCAAAACAATAGTCAATGATGCAACCAACGTTAGGAAATAGTCTTCATAGAGGAAAGCGATAGGAGGCCAATGGATGACCAAAAGAATAATCGATTTTTCCACCAAGTTAGCACATGTAGATATTTTATAAAGTCATTGTAACCTTATGAATAGTCGGATTCTCACGGTTTTCCATCTCTTCCTTTGTATAATTTTAGACAATAATCATATTGTATAAGAACCTTAGCTTCCCCAGAGCTGAGGGAAGGAAATTATGGTGATAAGCATTCGACTACTATTGTATTTTCAGACTTTTGCAATATAATATCCATTCTCACTTTTATTTTCATGTATGTGTTGGTGATCATGTGATCCTGGTTTCATAGCT
>ML831827.1:16231-47987 GCA_009831015.1 Picea engelmannii | reverse complement strand
TGTCCCTCAAATAAGGCCTCTAAAAATTTACAAGGATTTGCAAGAACTCCTGTTGGCCTAATTGGGGAACCAGTAAGACTAAAATGACTTCGAATTCAGATGGGTATTTTTCTCTAATATTAAATTCATTGCCAAATTTGTCAATAGAATTCAATCTTAAGACATTATGGGACCCAATGGTGCCAATAACTTTTGAACTATAAAAAGATCTATAGGGATTTTGTTATTGTTAATAAAGTAGATTACATCAATGCCATCATCAAACAAGTGTTGCATGGCAACATAGTCCCTTTCGGGCAAGTTTTAAAATGGAGAATGTTTGAAATGCTTCCTAGTGCGAGCTTAGACAAAACATGGCAAGTTTTAAAATGGAGAATGTTTAAAATGCAAGTTTGAAAATGGAGAATGTTTGAAATGCTTCCTAGTGAAAGATTAGACAAAACATTCACAAGGATACGAAGAAGCATTGATTTCGTCACAATTGGGAGGTATCTACAAAGAGATCTCAAAGAGGACTTTGTTCATAAGTTTTGTATTGGAGACGTTTTTAACTAGTTTAGCTGTGAAGTTCATATTAGGATCAACATTTCTTACTTTGAAGCTTAACGAGCCCTAGAGCTTGAATTAGGGTGTAATTTAGTATGGGTAGAACTACCCTGCATGTGGATTGATAGAAAACATTAATCTTGCCTTAGATGGGAAAGCCACTATAGATAAAAATTGGGCTTATAGAAGGTTGGAGCCATATTTTTAATTATTGTGTTGTTGTTGTTTCATTCTTCATTGGCTGAAGTTTTTTATCCTTTCTATAATGGGCTTCTCGTGCAACAAAGTGTTGAGAACAACACTGAATCCCAAGGGCGAATGGTGCTCCTCTGTACGAAATTTGCATTGGTTATCCACTAAATCTCAAGTTGGATTATTGTAAATCAAGGTGTGAGCAACCATGGTTTTGAAACCACTTAGTAGAACACACCCAAGTACATCATTATATTCTTCTCTATAAACTTTTCTATTGAAGTGGTCATACTTGAGATAATACCATGGTCGGTCAATCAATTGCTTCATCAAGAAATCATTCTTCGTGGTTTAAGAAAAACAAATAGTTTGACATCTGATGGGATTAATCAACCCTTAACCTATATATCTTCGTTGTTCCATGTTACTATCGGCAATGGAAAAGTTTATAAGGCAACATTGGAGAAGAGAGATTGCACTAGGAATCATTTCAAACATTCTCCATTTTTAAACTTGCATTTCAAACATTCTCCATTTTAAAACTTGCCCGGCAGGGACTACGCTGCCATGCAACACTTGTTTATTTGTATACAAGGAAATGGAATTAATCGCGAATATTTTCATGGTAACCACAATACATATGTAGATTTCCTTTCTAAGAAAGTTTAAGAGAGTTGTTTCTAGTCCCAAAATCAATGAATGTGTGAAACCATGAATTTTCAAGGTTAAAGGTTTTATTTAGTTGTCTTATAATCTTCTTAATATAAGATATATTAAAACTATAGAATTTTACAGTGTAGCTAAGAAATATAGTATGGGTCTTGTCAATGCATTCAAGAAGTTTAGTTGATAGGCAGAAATGTATTTTGTGTTCAATTTTTTTTATATGGTGATAAAAAAGGAATAGTGGCTTTGATCCTACATTACCAGGATACATCTATAGATACACTAGATTTCTGAAAAGTCAGGATTTAGAATCAAGGAAGGGACACACATACACATGTCTATGTCAAATTCTTCGTTTATCATTTTTCTTGGAAATATTAGTCAATGCCCCTCAACTATATTTACTAATAGTTTTATTAGTTATCTCATATGTTATATTCCCCTCATATTATGTATCATCATGTGGACATGTGCTAAGACAAGGGTCATAGTTGTTATAACCACCTCTTTAAAAACATATATGCATGAACATGTGTATAATAAAAAATCAATGGCCATTACATCCTCCACACAATATGGATATAGGATGGGGATGTGTGGCCAAATGATCATATATGTTGTTACAAAAATCATCTAAATATGGAATGACCTCTAATGATATGCCAATGAATCCCCCAAGTGGTACCTCTCCTCAAAAGGGTAACAAAATCTAGCTCAAAGATGTTTGTTTCATTAATGATGGAGTGGATATGCATAACCATAAGAAGGTCACCCTACTATATTACCAAAAACATTAATATATATATATATATATATATATATAGAGAGAGAGAGAGAGAGAGAGAGAGAGAGAGAGAGAGAAAGAGAGAGAGAAAGAGAGAGAGAGAGAGAGAGAGAAGCATGCTTGTCTCTAATGTTTATTTATGTTGTCATATCATTCTAGGGTTATTGTATATAAGCCTATAAATGAAAAATGGTTGAAACAAGTCTGCAATGCCTTAACTTACAAGAACCAAACCTTTCTATTACTAGTATTTCAATGAAAAACATAGGATGGTACAAGTATGAATATAATCGTCTAGCCTCAACAAATGGCATTATATAGATGGTGCATTTCAAAATCCAGAAAAGACACTACTGTGTATTGGTATTTTTTGACCTCATAACATCTACCTCAACCATAAAAAATACACCCCAAACAACTATATAAACACATGATATGATCAAAAAATAAGTTGAGTCATCCCCAAACTTTATTAGAGATAGGTCAGCCATGGCCTTTTTCTTGGAACAAGTCATCCCTCTTCACAAAATTTGAAACAATTAATCGAAATCGACCTCCTTTTCACTTTCCAACATTTGTTTTTGAGGAAACTATTAATAACAATCTGGGAAAGAATTAGAGTATGGGTGTGCCTTGCATCCCTTTGAAAGAATCTTTCACATTATACTTTTCCTCTAGTATAGAATGAGGAAACATTTTCTTCAATTTCAAGCTTGAAAAAACTAAGTCCATTGAATATTCAAGTATTTTGAACCTTGGTGATTGTTGTAGACCTGCATATCATTACTACATGAAACTCTTCAACTTCTTAACCAAGTTCATCAATATGCATTTTCAATGGTGCCTAGCAAAAAAAGATTGGATCTGACCTGAAAATAATGTGAAAAGTATAACAAACATACTGTTAAGATAGGCATGAAAATAGTGATGACTATTACAATCTTCGAGATCAAGATATCAATATACAAATAAATTTGGATCACACTATTCTTTTGTGCCTAATGAAGCCTATTTTTTACCATGATTAATAAAGAATATGGTTTTGAGTAATTAAGTGATGAATGGAATGTGTTGATTGATAAAGTATATGTGTTGCATACAATTTTAGCTCTTGAATTTATGATGCTATGGATATTTGCATGCCTACTATCCCATGCTCCAAGTAGGTTGAATCTTCAAAGGAATCCTACTCCAACATGTCATGATGGAAAAGGGGGATTGTGTCTCCTTATCCTCTTTCATAGGATATCAAGGCTTCAATACATCATATCTATCCTAACCCATTCAAATTCCTAACTCAGGAGAGGCAATATATCAAGTGATTTGATCCCTAGAACTAGGGACCCTGATTATAGGGATCTTGGGGGATACAAGCCCTTCAATCAAGGAGTGATTGAAGGGCTTACTAATGTACCCTCTTAGTATAAGTAGAAGTTAGGGGATATCTCTCAGAAGTTAGTCATTTTGTAATCATTTTGTTAAGAATTTGATATTCCTAGAGAACTTGAATTTCCTGAGATGTATTTATGTCTTTGGGATAATATTCTAATGAAGAATTTGGACTTTCATATTTTTTATCATTAGTAGTTTTTAAGGTTCCTTGTAGGTGATTTGGGTATGGCCCACTCAAGGTTACCCAAGGGAAATCTGTGCTTTGTTCCATTTCCACTACTTTCACCATTTTATAGTTCATTTCATTCATATTAAGTTAAGTTGTGCATGATTTCTGCATTTTTGGTATATGAAATATGTTTCCTGTAGAAGTGATATGTTTCATACAACAACATTTCATGTTTCATTTCCTTCATTATCATTATCATTGGTTCATTTCACTTACATTATGCATTTAGCATATATTTATTAAATTCTTGTAGTAACACTTCATTTTCAATAGTTATATATCATTTCCTATAGCAACATTACAACAATACTCTGTTTCCTATAGTATCACTACAACATACTTTGTTTTAGGAAATTTTATGGTCTTTTTCCATCACCAGAAGAGATATGTTAATCCACAGATTACTTTAGTCTTACTTCAAAATGGATTTGTTTTCTTTATCATGCTTTATTTTAATTTTTTGCAATAGAATAATTTACTTTAGGATTTTCTCTTTTCCCATTAGACTAACTTAGGTAAATACAACTTTGTTTTCCAACAAGTTTAATTCTTGGTATTGGATGAAGAAACCTATATTGACTCACATGGATTTTCCTCCTTGCAGTCTTGCACCCTAGCTTTCCACTGTCAGGATAAGTAGGGATTGGTCATTGGGTTATATTATACCTTAAATACGATTTTGCCACTTTCCTTTCAATTATTTTATAGTCGTCCTTTTAAGTGTTTTTCATCTTCCTTTTTAGTTGGATTTCAGTTTTTCCTTCTATAGTATTAGTTTGATTATTAGTGATTCTTCCCTATTGAATTAACCTTTGTAGTTCTTGTATAGACATGGTTTTCCTTTGTAGATAAATACATGTGTATGGATTTTGCACATATAGTGCACATCACCTCTTAAGTTTGTAAAAAAACTAGGTTGACATTTAAAGTTGTGAGCTGAGGAGTGCAACATTGTTATTGCTATTCTTTGGCCCATCACCTTGTTTTTGCACTATTTATGGGGAGGTGCTAAATATTGAATACATTTGTTATCATTTTATTGTTAAAAATAAATATTGTTCTTTACAATGCATGCATTACACCATTTTATCAAGAAAAAGAAAAAACATTAAGTACATCGCATTTTTGCTTAAGAATTTTTAGGAAACATGCCTCGACCTAGGGATAAATTAAGAAAATTATTACCTAATTACACCACCACTAAACCAAGTACAAGCAATCAAGGTTAGAAACAAGTTGATTGTGATCCATCCTTCCAAGAGGGAACAATCTTTTTTGGGATTTCTTAGAGGAGGAAGAAAGAATTTTTGAAAATATATTAAAAGAGGGATGCACATCTCACCACACGATGGTTGGTGATGGATAGCAATATAAGGATTTTGATTTCCCCATTAGGGAAACCAAGATGAAAAACATTAAACCCTCTTCTCTTCCTCACTTCCATGGACTTACTATAGAAGACCCTAATATCTTGTTATTTGACTTTGAAGTCATAAGACCCTAATATCAACCAACCTTGCATAATACCAATGATATAGATTTAAATATTGATGTGGATAGTATCTTAGAAAAGGTTAATGTACCTTTCCCTCACAGTATTGATATTGTATTTTTTTTAAAATACCTACAACGCAGTCGCTATTGCGACGTCTTCGAGTGTCACTCCCATAAAAACCACGTCATAGATGATACCTCTTAACGTCACTCTTGACATGCCCAAGACATCTCTCTTGCCACCTACAAGACGTCTCTCTTGCCACCTACAAGACATCTCTCTTTCCACCTCCAAGACATCATTCTTTCCACCTCCAAGACGTTAGTATTTCCACCTCCAAGAGTTTCGCTCCCATAACAACCACGTCAGAGATGATACCTCTTAACGTCACTCTTGCCACCTCCAAGACGTCTCTCTTTCCACCTCCAAAACATCTCTCTTTCCACCTCTAAGATGTCAGCCTTGCCACCTCAGGGACATCGGTCTTACGACGGCTATATGGGGTTTGGACAGTCAAATCTGAGATGACACGTGCTTGCATGAAATGTCACAATAAGGACAAAATATGTGTCGTCAGAAAAGCGATGTCATGTGAAACAAAGTTTGAGGGGGTATGATCTTTGTCATTCTCATGACAATATAAAGTGGCAATTGCGTCGAACGTGTCGTTGGAATTTGACCCAAATGTATTAGTGTCACTTAGATTCGTGACTTACGTAACCTTAAAGTGCCAAATGGACCTAGAAACTTATCACCATTCTATTGCGCCATGTGTCCTTACTGACGTGGTCTATTGACATGGATCTCCTGTCAGGACACATGTCCTCCTCTTGGATGTAACGACTGTGATCAGTTCTAGATGAATGATCTAGATTCATTTCGGCCTTCAGGAATTTGGGTTATCCATTCCCAATTCTCAATTCTCTCGAAGTGAGATTCCCTAAACAAAACTTGAGAAAATTGACTTCATATAACGGTCCATATTTGATGCGAAAATCCTAACACGATCCAATGGTTGTCTGGATTTTGGCTATTTTAGGATCTCGTGAATTCTTGATCAACGACTGTGATCAGTTCTATATCAATGGTCTAGATTCATTTCGACCTTCGGGACTTTAGGTTATCCATTCCCAATTCTCAATTCTCCCAAAGTGGGATTCCCTGAATAAAACTCGAGCAACTTGACTTCATCTAATGTTCCATTTTTTAAGTGAAAAGCCTAACATGATCGAATGATTGTCGGGATTTCAGATGTTTTGGGATCTCATGAGTTCTTGATCCAATGACTGTGATTAGTACTAGATCAATGGTCTAGATTTATTTCAGCATTTGGGACTTTGGGTTATTCGTTCTCAATTCTCAATTTTCCTGTAGTGAGATTCCCCGATTAAACTTTGATTTCATATAACAGTCGAGAATGCTCCTGTAGTAGATCAATGACTAGGGATGATTTTGGAACCGAAACTTGCACAGCCATTAACTCAACCCTTGCATCCTGCAATGGTTCCTCGTCGTTGATCTTCCCTTACTGATATCCGACGGTCAGGACTTAATCAGATGTTAGATCCAAAGGTATATAACTCCCAGATCTGATGGTCCTGGTTTGTCCAAAAATATACATCAGTGGATAGGATTCTCCCTCAATTATTTTGTAGTTTTACTGTGGGGATTTCAATCATGATCACGTTTCTGCAATGCACTTTCCCTTCTGAGCTTTTTTGTAGATTCCTCTACATTTTGTTTATAACAACTCATCATCATTGCAATGTGCTTTTCCTTTTGATATTTTTGGTTTTTTACTTGAATTCTAACTGATCAAGATGATTGATCTGTTGGGAATTCGATCCTGATGGTGTTTCTACACTTCTTTTATCTCGTGAAATCTAATGTGTTGCCTCTCCTGAGATTTAGTTAGATTCCTCTACATGTTTTTCATAACAATTCATCATCACATAATAATGACATCAGATGTTAACATCAAACGCAACAAATCAATGACAATATTTCCACTAATATCCCCCTTTTTCATTGAGGGCAACACACTAACTTCATACACAAAATCCCCCTATGATGATGCTTTTATCCTCTAAAGTTACTCTCCCCCTTTGATATCAATGGAAAAGGGTTTCTCCCCCTATGATTAAGCTATGTTTGTGTGTATGTTGATGACCAAAATCTGAAATCTAGTAACTCCCCCTACAATCATGCTCCCCCTGCCATAAGTGAATGACTCCCCCTGTCAATCTTCTCTCTCTGCTTCTTACTATTCTCCCCCTTCTTTTCTAAAGGGTTAGTTCTTCCTGACAAGGTATCTCCCCCTGTCATCTCTACAAGATGCCATGTATACCACTATATACAACATACTAACTAACATTTAGGGTTTGTCCACTTATAACCACTTTGGTACCAATGTATGATCATATCACATTACTTTACTGAGAGAATACATAACCTGCATTGTTCCTGGGTATATGAAGACCTACAACAAACTATGTTAGAACTTGCATAGATTTATATCATCAAACCATGATGATTTCGATGATACTAGTTATCTATTCATTTTTCTGTGTTTCAATAATCATAGGAGTATCAACAGGAACAGTTTTTAAGTCTTCCCTAATTTCTTCTTCCCTTATTTGTTTCTAATTTTTCTTTGAGAAGGAGTTTCAATAGATCATTAAAATAGCATTGGAAAAATTATGAGATCATCCCTCAATTCTTGTGGTTGTTCTACTATTGAAGATTCATCATCATCATCACTATTTTGTGCACCAGAATATTCTTTATCCTTGTTTTGAGAATTTTCCCTTTTTATTTTCCATTTTTTGGGTAATGGATAATCTACTTGTATGACATTATCAAGTTCTGGAATTGTGTCAATTTTTTCTTGTCTTGATCTTGATCTACTTAATATGCATAGCTTTGATTATTATATTCCTTATTAGAAGTTTTACCCACTAATCTCCTATTTTTAACTTCATCAATCTCAGGATCAATATATTCATTAAATTTCTTGCTTGGTACTTTAGATTTTCTTTTCCATATATTCTTATTCTGCTTTTTAGGGTTTCCTATCTTTAAGGATTGCATTGGTAATCTACACTCTCTGGTTTTATGACCATGGTTGTTGCATTTTTGACATTCAATATTGAAGTTTTTCAAAGGAGAAAATGAGTTGTAGTTTCTTTTCTCTATATTGTCCCTATTGTTCTTATATCTTTCGACATTTTTGTTATTGTATTGTCCATAAGATTTGCAATGTACTGCCTTATGACCAAAATTATTGCAAGAGTAACAATATCCAATAAATAGATATTTATTAGCGAGATTGCTTCTGGTGATTGTATTCTTCTTGTCATTTTTTACTTTAGTAGGGAATGTTGATTTATGTTTATGTGGAACAATTATCAATGGTATCATCTTTCCTTTATGATCTTCTCTTCTTATGGAGCGCTTTAGAGTATCTATATAACTGATTGGTCTTTTGACAGATCCTTGTGATGTAGAAGTTGAGTCTCGGGAGTATCCCAAACCAGTCTTGTTGTTTGGTGTCCTATGACTACTGAGAATTTCATCCAAGATCTTTGAACTATTTCCAAATTTTGATCCCTTCTTTTCTTTCTCAAGTTCACTTTTTAGCAACTTAATCTCAGCTTCTAGTTTCTCACATACTTGTTTTTTATCACTAATTTGTTTTAAAATGACTTCTTCAATTTTATTAGCTTCCAGGAGTTGGGATTTTAAATCACTGATGATCTACTCTAATTCTTTGATAGTTCTTAATGCATCTATTTCTTTTGATTGGTGTGATTCTTCAAATTCTTGAAGTTGTGCCCTAAGTTGCTTGTTCTTATTTTTATACTTTCTTAGTTCCTCTAGATCACTAATCAATTATGCTTCTCGGTTCACTTCTCCTTCAAATTATGAGTTTTCTTCATCATCTACATCATTACTTAGAGTATTCATTCCCATAAATAGAAGCTTTGAATTCTCATCTTCACTCATGTCTGAAGAACTGATGTCTTCTTTAGAGTAGAAGTTTTTCTTTTTCTTATAAAATTTCTTCTTGTATTGGTTTTTTTGGTTGTGAACTTCTTCATCATTTTCCTCCATCTTGGGATAGGGACATTTGTTAGAAAAGTATCCAATTCTGCTACATTTGAAACATTTGAAGGGTAACTTTCCTTTATATTTTCCAGATCCTTTCTGGAGTTTCTTTATCAAGTTGGCCTCTTCTACATTGGATATGTCTGACTGATCTTCATGAGACATATGTTCATTTTTCTTCTTTGATTTAGATTCTTTAAAGGTTGTTTCATCTTTTGATGTTTCATCATTCCCTGTTCTCATTTCATATGCTGTAAAAATTCCATGAAGCTGATCAACTGTGAGTGTGTCAAGATCAGACCTATCCTCAATTGTAGAAATCTTGGCATCATATTTCATAGGTAATGACCTTAGTATATTTTGCACAATAGATTTATCTGAAACTTCTTCTCTTGTTGATCTTATTGAATTAACCACTTCATCTACCCTATGAAAGTATTCAACAATGTTCTCTTCTTCTTAATTTTCATATTTTCAAACTGAGTTCTATAGGTATGTAGTTTGGCTTCCCTAACTTTTCTATATCCTTCATATACAACCTCCAATTT
This sequence comes from Picea engelmannii, assembly GCA_009831015.1. NCBI lineage: Eukaryota > Viridiplantae > Streptophyta > Pinopsida > Pinales > Pinaceae > Picea > Picea engelmannii. The sequence goes on along the minus strand of ML831827.1, from coordinate 38,028 downwards.
GTCCCATATTTCTTTGGCTAACTTACAATGCATAACCTTGACACATATAGAATTTGTCAACCCTCCTAGAATTGCATTAATTGCTTTTGAGTTGTCATTGCATATTTTATTTCCTGCAGCATCATTGGGTGGAGTAGTTGGTGTAGTGAAACCATGTACAACAGATTGCCAGATATAAAAACCAATATCCAACATGAAGTTTTTCATTCTTATTTTCCATAGAGGATAACCACCTCCATTGAACAATGGTTCTTTGTTGTTATACATTCCCTCTTGTTGGTCCATCTTCAAGATCTACCTTCCAGTTGTTTAGATTGTGCTGAAGGCACCTGCTCTAATACCAATTGTTGGAATACTGAGAGGGGGGGGGGTGAATTAGTATTACCTTTTTTAAACAATTAAAAGTTACTTTTATATTTTGTTAATTACCACAATAGATGAATAATATACTTGTTTGTAAAATCAATTATATAAATACAATTAATAGGAATTACAAGGATTTTATGAAGAATGGTGAAGGACACCAATCCTTTTTAGAGCAACAACTATAGGATACATAAATCCCCTTCTTCAGGGCACAAACCCTAGGAAGAACCAATTCCCTTGTTTCTTTAGGGCACCAACCCCATGAAGCACCAACTCCCTTGTTTCTTTAAGGCACCAACCCTAGGAAGAACCAACTCCCTTGTCTTTAGGGCACCAACCCCAGGAGGCACCAACTCCCTTGTTTCTTTAGGGCACCAACCCTATGAAGCACCAACTCCCTTGTCTTTAGGGAACGAACCCCAGGAAACACCAACTCCCTTAAATTACACTTAAAGGATATGAACCCTTCCATGCTCCTCCATTCCACCCTCACTTCATAAGAACCATTAGTTCTTCTTCTTGGACTTTGTTGTTGTTTTGATCTTCTGATATGGCTACATAGACACTTTCTTCTCACCATTCTTTCTTGTTTATATACTCTTCCAACTATGAGCTATGAATCATTGTGTCCCTTTATTTGGACTATCACACCTCTTCATTTTAAATTAAAAATAATCTATATTATTATTCAAACATCGTTGTGAAGGATGTTAATTCAGTGAGAGTGATTTTCATAAATCGATCATAGGTATGGATTGATTTATTTTAACTCGATTCAATGTCTCTACAAATGTTTGCAGAAATCGAATCCTGCAGAGGCGCTTCCTTCAAACCATTTACTTGTGACCAATAGCACAAAACCAAGGGATTATTAATTAAGCGATGTACCCAAAAAATCATGGCTTATTTGTTTGTAACCCATGACTTGGGTTTGGAACCTAGTCCTCCGGTACTTTGGCCTTCGAGCGATTTCTTTCTCATCCAAACTTTCGGAGTTTCAACTCTTCGAAGTGGTTACCTCTCACAAGAGTTGATCCGATGGTTGGTGTGATTCCTGGAACCGGATCAATGGTATAGCTTTGATCCTTACTTATCCTTCCACTGCTTAATCAAACCGATGTGACTTAATCAAACATTGAGATGGATGACCATTATTTATTTCGGGACTTCGGGACTTCCAACTTCTGCAATCTTTCAACCTTCTGAGTACATTTCTCCAAAGTAGATTGGACAGTCAATATATGTTCTTCCATAGATGGACGATCCTGGCTTGTCTAGAGGTTTCTAACAGATCGAGGACCATGAATTGATATGCAATTGAGTGGGCAGTTCTCGTTCATTTCTCACAAGGATTGATCCAATGGTTAGCATGAATCTCAGAACCAAATCAATGGTCTAGATTCAATCCTTACTTATTCTTCCACTGCTTAATCTGAAGGCTCTAACTTAATAAAATGTTGATATGGATGACCACTATTTACTTCGGGACTTCGCGACTTCGTAGGTTCAGAGGTCCGTGTAATTGATGTTCCAATTTCCACCGGAGTTGGTCAGCGTCGAAGTGGCCAACATGGGAGAGATTATGCCATGTTTTGATCTTAATGATCATGATTCATCCTGGAGGATCTTAAATCAATGATTTTCATTGACTTCGGCCTTCTTCGCTTCGGGTATTTACTAGTTTCCCCTGAAGGACAAACTCACGTAGTGACGTAACTTGCTGACGTCACTGCTGACTTGACATTGGTTGAGTGGCTTCCATGTGTCACTTATATTCGTGACTTACATAATCTTAAAGTGCCAACTAGACCTAGACACTTGTCACCATCTAATTACGCCACGTGTCCTTACTAACGTGGTCTACTGATGTGGATATCCTATCGTGACACATATCCTCCTCCTAGATCTAACGACTTTGATCAGTTCTAGATCAATGGTCTAGATTCATTTCAGCCTTCGGGACTTTGGGTTATCCGTTCCCAATTCTCAATTCTCGTGAAGTGAGATTCCCTGAATAAAACTCAAGCAAAATGACTTCATCTAACGGTCCATCTTTGACGAAAAAAGCCTATCACGTTCCAACAGTTGTCGGGATTTCGACTATTTTGGGATCTTGTGAATTCTTGATCAACGACTGTGATTAGTTCTAGATCAATGGTCTAGATTCATTTTGTCCTTCATGAATTTCGTTTATCCATTCCCAATTCTCAATTCTCTCGAAGTGGGATTCCTCGAATAAAACTTGAGCAACTTGACTTCATCTAACGGTCCATTTTTTATGTGAAAATCCTAACATGATCAAACATTTGTCGGGATTTCAGATGTTTCGGGATCTCATGAATTCTTGATCCAATTGCTGTGATCAATTCTAGATCAATGGTATAGATTCATTTTGGCATTCAGGACTTTGCGTTATTTGTTCCCAATTCTCAATTTCCCGAAGTGATATTCCCCAATTAAACCTTGACTTCATCTAACGGTCGAGAATTCTCCTGTAGTAGATCAACGATTAGGGATAATTTTGAAAACGAAACTTGCACAGTCGTTAACTCAACCCTTGCATCTTGCAATGGTTCCTCGTTGTTGATATGCCCTTACTAAGATCTTACGGTCATGACTTAATCAGATGTTTGATTCGAAAGTCCTCCTTTGTAACTCCTAGATCTGACGATCGTTGTTTGTCCCAAAATCTACATCAGTGGACAGGATTCACACTCGATTCTTTCATAGTTTTACTGTGGGGATTTCAATCCTAATCATGTTTATGCAATGCGCTTTCCCTTATGAGAATTTTGGTAGATTCCTCTGCATGTTGTTTATAGAAACTCATCATCATTTCATTGCGCTTTCCCTTCTGATATTTTTGGGTTTTTACTTGGATTCTAACTGATCGAGATCATTGATCCGTTGAGAATTCGATTCTGATGGTGTTTTTGCATTGCGTTGATCTCGTGAAATCTAATACGCTGCCTCTCTTGAGCTTTAGGTAGATTCCTCTATATGTTGTTCATAAAAACTCATCATGAAATCGGTTGTTGACATAAAAAACAACACATCAATGACAATATGTCCAACAATAAATATTGAGGGGTATAAAATTAGGTATGTATTAAAAATAGAGTTTTTAAATGATTGAAAAGATATATTGAAAGGGGTTCAACAAAAATGTTTTAAGAGATATTTATTAATATCTATTTAAATGAAGAGTATTCTTTAATATCCCACAAAAGAACATACTATATCATAAAATCATAAAATAAAAATCCCATAAAACAAATACAATTATAATAAACTAAAAACAAAAAATTGAAAATAAACTTTTACTTTGCCGAAACATATAATTTATGTTTATACATAATTCAAATCTTAGATTTTGTTTAGATGTAATTACAAATCCAATCCACTTTTATCAATAATAGACATATCCGTTTAATGAGAGAGATGAAGGTTATGTATATACTATATTAAGAAGCAATGCTTTTTTCTCAATGTACATCTCTCTAATAATTCTCAATATACATCTCTCTAAGAAGCAATGTTTTTTCTCAATGTACATATCCCTTTCTTGAGAGAGATCAAAGATGTGTACAATAAATTCATATTGTGAAATGAATGATTTAAACAACTAAAGATAGTTAATAATATTAGAAAAAACCAACTTTATTGAAGATTTTTTTATGAGTTAGCCTTTATTCAAACCAAGTAATTTAAATGGAAACTATGCTCTATCCACATAAAAGGAAATTTTAAAGGAATTTGTTTTAGGTGTACTTTTACTAAATTTTCATGGTATAAACTTATTGAATTAGGGTAATTTTAGTATATTGAGTTAGGTTATTTATGATATGATACAAAATTGTTTACGAAAATAAACTAGAAATATAAGAAAGATAAGAATGAAAATGTTGTAGTTAATTTGAAAAAAACTTAAAATGTACTATAGAAATAGAAGAGATCAAAGTTTCATTGATAAGGAAAATGTTCTTCTTATAGTTTTACAAAGTTCCATTTTTCTTTATTGATGGACCAAATAAAAACCTATTCTAAGAATGCAGGAAACTCACCCATAGAGTACTTGTGATCCATAGAGAACTAGAAAGCACATTTGATAGTGTGGAGCTCATGCTAAGTGGTGCAGGATAGACATAATATGATTATAGGAAATTCTATTTGGACATGGATTTGGGTTAGTTTTCACCAAATTTCTCATGATAAATGGTAAGGTGATAGCAAGATAGTGTATTGTATAATGGGTGCTACATTTATACCTCAATAAATTCCATCAAACTATATATGGAACAACTTGTTATATCTATGAGTACCAAATATGTCAAAGGACTAAGCGAGTGGTGAGAAGTTTCTATAAGAAGTCTAATGCAAGGCTCGAAGTGTTGAAGAATTGAAATAATTAACTTGTGATAATAGTCATCTAGTACCTAAAGATGAATAATACTTGAATGAACTGGTGTATGCTAACGTGGAATTGATGTGTAATGCTACTAGTGACTCCATCAAATTGGAATAATATACGTGTGCTTGGTATGATATGGTAATTTTACTCTAGAGGTCATTGATGTAGTTGTTGAGAGCACCAGGGGCATACAAGTGTAAGTGATGGGAAGAGAGATAGAATGGGAGGAGGTTCAAGCATGTATTCAATCTTACTAATATGATAGTGTATTAGTGATGAAATAATATGCTAATCATGTCCTTGTTGGAATAAGGGTAGAGGAACTAGTTGTGAGGTGTGGGTATGAGGAAAAATAGAGAGTGAGAGGAATTTATGCAAACTAACTTGTTAATATGTAACAGGCTAGGGTAGAAAAAATGTAGTAGAGGTAAGATAATAGGATTTTCCATCATTAAAAAATTTATAAGAGTTGTTGCAATCATTTTATAAGGAACTTTGTGGATGTTGATAAGGGTAAATAATATCAATCAAGTGAAGAGACATGACAGTCTACTACATTGTGAAAACATTTTATATCAAATGTGACAACACATCTCTTGTTAATGAGAAGACGAGGACCATCTTATTGAACCCAACCTAGTTGGTAAGGAGAGGGTTGTGGGGTAGTGGGAAGTTGTGTTGATCAAAAGTCATTGATCAATTATTTCATTCTTTGGTCTATAGTTACTCATTTTTCATTTTTCTTATGTATTCTATACTTGGTCTTTTTTCCAAAAATGTGGGTTGCAGGGAAACTACCACTAGGTCCTCAAGTCCACAAGTCTTATACATAGTATTTATTTCCATTTTTCACCACTCTGCAACCCCAACACTTATCCATTTCTTTAGTTGCAGGAGACCCATTGAGAAGGTTCAAGCCATCCCAACTCCACAAACCCACAACTTCGCAATCCCGCAAACCCACAACCCTCAAAAGACACTCCCCACTTCCAAGTCACTCATAATGAACCTCTATCGATACTTAGTTTATTTTGTTGATAGCAGATGAGGGAATCCTTCTCTCATCTCCACCTTCCATCCCATTCCACACCCCACATCCTGCATTTTTGCATCCTCTCCAAAATCGACCTTCATGTTACTCAATATGCACTCCCATACTTAAACTATTTTGTGTTATCACAACATGATATCTCCTTTCCCAATGACATTTATTTCCCCACTGCCACATTATCCATCACTCATATTAATTGAATATCATTATTAAGTGGCACTATTTTTGTAAAAGCTCCACCTTAAATATTAAATCAAACCATGCAATTGGAAACTTCAAACTAAGAGCTACAACATTTTATAGTCAAGGAAATATGTGGTAAATTAAATAAGGAATTAAATCCCCACTACAAAAATATTGTATTGAAAAAAGCACCACATATTCATGCAAAATAACCTTTGTCAAAATATGTCAATTAAAACGAAAGAGCTATATCGCAGGGATACTATCAACACCTTGGGGCGATAATACCACAAGTTTCAGTGGTTGGAATCTTCCAAGTAGTTCTCAGTTGTTCCACCGGAAGAAAAGAATTTGAACAAATTTTGGACCTTTGTTATTGCATTAGCCAGGTGTGTACTAGAAGTAGCTAATTTCAAAGAATTGGTTCTCTAGTGCGTTGATAAATTCGACACTAAATGAAGAGTCATATAGTTACAGGGAAGGAAACTAATTTCTTTGGCTCCTTCAATTTTTAGAAGAATGTTGAGATTTCCATAATCCATTTTGACTTTCAAGAATCCTAAAGTTGATGAATTTCTAAAATCCAAGAGGGTACTAGTACTTCTAGAAATATTCTGTGTAAACCTCGCTAGTGATTTTGGAAACTCTACATAAATTGAGGTATGTTCTTTCAAATACCCATGCAAATAATTTGCATGGCTATTCATTAGGTAATTGGACAATAGTCCACAACTTTCATTACAAAGTATATTGTATATATTATGTATCTTTCCATTCATAAATATGTTGTAGTTGATTGGGCCCGAATTATTTCAAACAAGTTTCATTCCAATTGGGAGGTATAAGAACACTAGGAAATTTTATATGACATCTTATCTTGTTTATGTTATACTTTACTGCCATATTTTTTACGACTTTCCTTGAACCATAAATATAAACGTCAAAAAAGATCAAGTATCATTCTGGTATTGAGCATTGTGGAAACACAAGACCCCATATAATTTTTATGAAGGACAAAATGGCTTTGTGTCCTCTTTCAAAAATTTAATTCATAGTCATGTCACATCCATATTATCACTAGAAGATGCATCCTTTCAGTCAGAGAAAGAATTTTTAAGACTATGGAAGCTTTTAGTTTGAGTAGACTTTATGTATTACAGGGGAAACCCTCTTTTCTGCCATTCTATGTTTCTGATAAACTTTTCACTATTGAAGTGTGCAAATAATACAAATATTGGGTACACTTATTTAATGAAAAAATAAAAAATAAATTCATCCCTTTGGCATGGAAAATTGGAGAAATTTTTGAAAAGACCATTTCTCATTTGGATGAATTGACCACCCCGTTTGATCATTTCAATTTAGAGGAAGTTCATGCAATTTGTAGATTTGAACCTAACAATTTGTTTTCAGCATGCATGTTTTCAATTGGGTACATTTCATCATTCAATAGCTCCATTCAGTTGGAGGAAGGAGGAGGAGACAGTCAAAACCATCTAGAGGTCTTGCCTAAAAAAACCCTGGATGACATTTATACATTGGTCAGTGGAAATGCCCATTACAAGAAAAGAAAATGAATTGCAACTAGCAGAAACTCAGGATCGTCCAATGTGTTTCAAAAGAGTGTGTCTACTTCGACAAGAGAAAAACATCGAGAGTGTACCCAAGAACAAAGGAGATCTTCTATAGGGAATTCAGATGATGAAGGAGATACATGCCCTTCAATAAAGGGAATTGAAATACCACACACTGTTCCTTTGTCTGTAAAAATAAAAAGAGAAACAATTTAGAAAGAATACTATGAGGTACCTGGAAATGAAATTAGCCCAAGAAGTTGAAGACATAATAGAAGAGCCCAACTGGGGTGAACAAAGAATGATTGAGAGAAGAACTATAGCGAGAGAATTGGGTTCTTAAGGTCCAGAGTTATTTTAGGAAGAATCTGTCACCTTACACCATGTGTCCCACAACAAAAGTTCTAAGAAGTTGTTGATTGAAATTGCAATTTTAAAAAATAAAAAGGTTTTGGAAAAATGGAAATCAAAGATTGATTTTCAAGGGCTAAAACCCTAGAAAGTCATAGAGTTTCATGAAGAAACTAGTGAAGCTTTAAAGTATTCCATTGATGAGATGGAGAATGAGAACATGATCTTAAAAGAAAAAGTGAAGAAATTAGAGAATTCTCTACTTCTAAGACCCCTATTTTTCAAGCACATTGTTGTTATTAAACCATTCTACAACTTAGAGGATGTGCCAAAAACAAGCTCCAAATTAAAAGGTTCATCAATTTTATTGACAACTATTAGAAAATATGTTGGAGATAATAATTTGAAAAGGATAGCTTTGATCTTTGAAATATGGAAGTTAGTGACAAATTCATCTACTCTCTCAACAAGGGTCTTTCATTTTGAAGAGTATCTCCAAAAGGACTTAGAAAATCATGAAATCTTTTATAAATAAGTTGTGGGTACATTCTTGGTAAAGTTCTTAAGTTTAAATGATATTCATATGAGAGAGGAAAATATTCCTTCTAAGGCTCATTCTAGTACATCTAGGGAGGTGATATAGGAGGTACCCAATGGGAACATGTTTAGGTATTATTAGTCAAGCACATTCAATGTAAGGTGGACTAGGTCCACTATAGTATTAAATAAGGTCCATTATGATAGTTAGATATAATAAATAGGCTTTCTAGAAGATTCCTTCTCTAGAATGTTCCTAGGTGATAGAGAATGCTATATAAAGAAGTGTAAGCAATGTATGGAAGCCCGATGAAGATTATTGTGAATGTATCAAGCATTGCTTGAGGAGTGTTATCCTTCCATAAGGATTAATATATGGTGTTACCCTACCTCAAGGGTTTTCTCTACATTCTTATGTTGAGTATCTTGGTGAATGTTTCGATTTATTCTTGTTGAATATCAAGGGTTATTTATAAATTTGTATTTGTAGATCTATTCAGGTATATACCAAGTGGTATCAAAGATATTTCCTTGACCAAAAAAGGGAAGACATTTTTGGGTCATTTTGCATATTTTTTCAAAGCAAAAAAGGGGGCGACGCACTTTAGACTTAGTTTTAAAACTTTTTTCTCTGAATTTGAATAAAATAATTGGATATTTGAATTCCTCTCAGAAACATACACAATTTCAAAAAATAATTGGTTGAAATGGAGTCTGGGAAGTAAATTTAGTGGAATTTTAATTTTGACAAATTTTCAGGGTTTTTCCTCAATAAATAAAAAATAAATGCGCGATTTGCATAGTATGTCATTAATAAACCCTATTTTTTCAGATTTATTTAATCCATATGATTTTTACTAGAAAGGATGATGGTACTAGTAGTGAAGAATATATCAAAAATATAAATTCATTATGGGGAAACCTATGGCAATTTTGGGTATGGATGGATTTAAGGGATGATGCTAGGGTATGGTGGAATGGAGTTAACTCTGAAGAGACTCATGTAATTTAAGATAAAGAATATGAAAAAGAAAATTTAGACAAGTGGTCTCATACTAAGCTTAAGGATAAAGAATGCACCAAGGGTTTATTATCATGTGGCAACTCTATATTACAGGTTCAGGGATATATTTAGAAAGAAAATATTGTTGGTTATATTAAGCCCAGTTGCATGCATAATTTTATCAATGTTCTTTTGGTTAATAGATTGCAAGTTCCTGGAAAGAATATTCAAAGCACATAGGTTGAAAGTGAAAATGTTCAATTTTTTAATATTAATGTGCAAGAAAAAGGTCAAATCACATTGTCGGACGTGTCTCTTAGTCAAATAGAAGGTCCCATAATGACAAGAAAATAAGTTATTAAAGAGTCTGAAGTTGAATCAAAGGAAGAATCTACAGAAGGAGATGAAGCAAAACCACAATAAGGACAAAATAAAGAATCCAAGCAGATAATTGACTCAAAGGGACACCATGGGGAAAAATTGAAGAAAAAAGGATTGATTCCTACAGTTGTTGTGTATCGTCATCCACATCATATAGAGAAACAACAATCATCAAAGCAAGGGTGTGAGCATAAACACACATATGCACCGGTAGGGAATTAGAAATAAAACCAATAAAGAGGTGAATGGAGGACTACCAGCACTACAGGAAGACATCGGGCTAGAGAAACAATCTGATGGAAACATTGGTACAATGTGGAGCAAGATCACGGTGGCAAGGAAGAAGTTGGACATCATGTTCATATTCCATTATGATGGATCGATGGTCATACTTAGTACCAGTTCGCTACAATTCTTGGTTGATCATATTGTATGGTTTCTTCTCATGTTTTTAAGAAAAAATATGGCTAAGGGGGGTGGAATGTAGTATACCTAGGGAGGTAATATGGGACATACCCAATGGGAATGTGTTTAGGTATTATTAGTGGAGACCATTCAATGTAAGGTGGACTAGGTCCACTATAGTATTAAATAAGACCCACTATGGTAGTTATATATAATAAATAGGATTTCTAGAAGATTATTTTTCTAGAATGTTCCTAGGAGATAAAGAATGCTATATAAATAAGTCTAAGACATGTATTGAAGCATGGTGAAGAATATTGTTATTGTAACAAGAAAGTGGTGCTTGAGGAGTGCATTCCTTCCATAAGGAATAATATATGGTGTTACTATACCTCAAGGGTTTCTCTACTTCTTGTGTTCAGTGTTTTGGTGAATGATTTGAGTTATTATTCTATCCTGTATTTTCAGATCTATTCAGGAATATAACACTCGTTTGAAACAAATAAATGTTTGTTGGTTGAAAATAATTAAATGCTTGCATGAAATGATTTTCGAATGTGACACCATCAATACCAAAATATGTGATCTATTTTTAAATATTGTTGATATAACCAAAGATTTATAGAGCCCACGTTTAATCATGGATACAATACTCCTATCAAAAGAGAAATTACAAGAATATATGGATGCCCAAAAACTTTCATGGATGAGTGAGTTTAGTGATTCAATAGAATATTCTGAAGAAGAAGTGGAAAGGTGGTTATTATGGTTTGTCAATAAAAATGAAGTTGTTGAAGACAGGCTTCACCAATTAACCTTCGACCTCAAAGATACGGAAAATGAATTATTTCAAACCAAGAATAGGAAATAAATAGTGGTTTCTCCCATGCAGGAGTATAATGAACATTTGTTAAGAAGCGCCTTTGTTAAAATAGCCAAAATAGGTCAACAAGAAGCCAGTAATATCGTTAAACCACCTCCAACCCAACATCCTATAAAGGAAACATCAACAAGTAGATAAAGATCTATGATCTTCCATCATAGTAACTCAAGTAGTCATTTTGTTTTTCTTTCAACTCTCATTCTTTCTCGGTTAGCATTCATTCAACCTTTCTTTCATGCTCTATGAATGTTGAAGGTTGATTCCTAACTATATTTTTCTCTTTTTTTCTAGGTATTTTCTTTTATTGGTGTAGGGGAGCCCCATCCTAGTCCATTTAATACAAACACATTTACTTTTAATTTTATAATACTTTTAAAAGACATTTATTATTTTTTGAGGTTCTTGGAGAACTATTTGGGACGTTACATTAGTGATTTCTCATACCTTAAATTTTAAGCATGAGATTTCAAATGTGTGTCTATTAAAATATTTTTGGATTTTAATTGAATAATCATTTAAAATCCTCTTCCATATGTGGTCCATATATTTCCCTTTTGCTAAATGTTCTGCTCTACTTTGTTTTATGCTATGATGAAAATTTCATTGTGTGAGACTACTTTTTCTCTTGGTTTATAATATTGTATCATATTGTGAATATTTATTTTCTCTGAAATGTCTGGTCCTTTCTCAATTATTCTCTGCATGTAAATATTTACTTCAAGAATAATCTTGGTCCTTTCTCGGGCCCTTTTACTATTCTTTTATTTTATTAAAACAAAGAGGAGTTTCAACTCTCTAAAAACACAGGGGGATTTATCCTCGTGATTTTATTTTAAAGACTTTAAAATAGTATTTTAGATAAACATTTTTGGTGACCATTCTAAGAAACAAGGCTAGTTTCATAGACTAGAAATTTGAATGTGGTGACCATACCGAGGAACAAAAAAAGGCTAGTTTCGTCGACCATAAATTTGAATGACTCAACCAGAGCCCAACGAATGTCAAATAAAATTGGACTTAGAGACCAAGGAAGCATTCTTCATCAGTTGTATGATCTAGTCATAACAACAACGAGGAGTCGTGAAGAACTTGAAACAATGTGGGAATATCTTTCTGGTGAAGAAGAAATAGTTATATCTTTGAGACAAACAAGATAACAATAAATTCTTAAAAGTTGGAATCCTACAAAGGTCCTTTAACAAGAAGTAAAAGAAATAATCTTGAAATTCATCAAGAAAATCAAGATTCAACATCTGAAGTTGTAAGTGTAGAAATCATGGGTGATCAAGAAGAACAAAGAAATGAAGTTCATGATAATGAAAGACAAATAAATCCAAGAAGAAGTACTTATATCCAATCCCCTAAACTTACGGTAAGAACAAAATCAGTTGCATACTCTCCCTCAAGGATTTTTTCATGTTTTTACAAGTGATGGGATTATGGATCCCAAAAATTATATGGAGATCAATTTATTTCCATATGTGACATTCATTTGATTGAACATGATGATGTGATGGTAAGAGTATTTCTTCAAAATTTGATAGGCCCAACCTATGATTGGCACCTTTCTCTGTTAGCTCCATCAATTAGCTCTTTTGATGATATGGAAGATATGTTTATGACCATATATGCATATAGAATCACATATCATACTTTACTCACCCAGTTCACTCAAACATGTATTCAAAAGGGTGAAATAATTATATATTTTAACTTACACTTTTTCAAGACTTTGAAATAGATTCCATATGGGCAGCGTCCAAATGCGCATGTTATATTTGGGTTTTATAAGAAGCTATTACCACCAAATGCCAATTATGCAATAAGGGTTGCACAAATAAACACATTGGATGAAGTAATAATGAAGGAAACATAGATGGAAGAATATATGCTCGACACTAATCTTGATCCTAAAATTATCCTTGGAAAAGTACAAACACATATGGTAAGTTTAGCATTGAAATCCCAAGTCCCATATACCTTAATAAATACTGAAGGATGACGAGTTGGAGGGGGGATTTTTCAAGGCCAACCCCCTAATGTGAGAAATATTCTTAATGTTTCTCAAGACACTCAATACAAAAATAGAGATTGCTCAAATGAGCAGGACTATTCAATAAATGAAGAATGAGATAACTCAACTCAAAAGAAATGAAAATGTCATCCCACCACATCATCATATGAGATATTTTTTGGAGAATCAAAGAGATATAAATCATAGAAATTAAACAAATGAAGAAAAAATACCAAGAGCACCCAAAGTTCCAAATCCAAATGGTGTTGTTCTAGAAGAAATTGCAGAAGAAGAATATTTTATTCAAGATAGTGGGTCATTCAATCAAGAATCAATTAATGATCAAGATCAAATATTAAAATCAGTCCTAATGGAGGAAATTTCATCATCTTTTGGTATCTTTGATGAAAAAGAATATTATGACTATGGATAGCACGAATTCAATTCCAGAGATCAACCAGAAAAGGAAAAAGAAAAATCTAATGTTCCAAAACTAGCAAGACAACAAACAGTTGTAAATCAAAAAAATATACCGTTGCAAATGACCTATAATGTGGTTGATGAATTAACTAATCTTCAAATCCCTTTTCCATTCATGGAGGTAGTCAATATACCTCAACAAAGAGAAAATATTTTAAATATTTTAGATGATACAAATTCATGAGGTCCAAGCATAGAAGAAGTTGTTATGAACACAAAGAAACAAAATACCATACCAGCAAGACAAAGAGGCAAGGTTCCACCATTTTACATATCTTTGGAATAGTGATTTTACATTGCACAATTGTTTGGTGGATAGTGGAACCACTAACAATATCATGGCATTATCTGTAATGGAAGCTATTGTAATGAAATTTACAAAGTATTATGAAATAGGTGAAAGTATTTATGCCATTGATTCCAGAAAAGGACCAACTTATGGTGAAATCAAAGACTTTTGTGCATGGATATGTGTAGTAACCCATATCATAATAGTGTTAACCATTATAGTATTTGATCTTCCTCCATCATACAGTGTTGTCCTTGGTAGATATTGGTGTTTAATGATTGGAGGGTATATAATTAATGATAGGAGTTGCATGATGCTCCCAAATAGATGGAACAATGATCAAAGTGCCTCGAGAACAGAGAAAGACAACATCATTCAATAAGAAATAAACTCAAATTATGAAGAACTGCATTGATGTTGAAATAATAAAAAAAATTGTTTTCAACACAGAGAAAATGAATTCTCCCAAACAAAATGAAGAAAATAACTTTCAAGGATTTTGGAAAATTTCATTCCATGGTTCTTGTTCTAAGTATGGAATTGAATTTGGCATTGGTTTTAAAAGTCCTCAATCATGAATTTATCCACATGTAATCATACTTGAGTTCCCCTACACCAATAATGAAGCAGAGTATGAATCACTAATTCAAGGATTGACTATGGTGCTTCAAATGCAATTCAAAGATATGGTGGTAACTATAGATCCATAATTGGTTATCAATCATATCAAAGAAAGGTACAAAATCAAGAAGGAAAAACTTAAACATTATGCAAAGAGAGTTTGGGATATTTTATATTCATTCAATTCCTTTAATATAACCTTTTTTCCTCGAGGAAAGAATAAAAGAGAAGACTCATTAGTAATAGCAACCTCCCTTTTCAATATTGATTATTCTCAAAATCCGAATATTTTTCATGTCAAAATAGTTTTTAGACCATCGATACCTGATAATAAAGAGTATTGGCAATTTTTTGAAAATGACAAGTACATTGAAAATTTTCTTGAAGACCTAGAATCAACATCATCTGATATTTCAAAAGAAAGACAAAGCAATCAAAAGGAGATTCATGATCATAATATTATTGTTCTTCCAAGGAACTATGTTAACCTTTAATCTCTCTTCACAAGAGATAAAAAACAAAGACATTGAACGTAGTGGAAGAACATTATCTTAAGAAAGTGCAAGAGACTCAAAAAATTAACATTAGTGCATATAATCTCCCCAAATGCATAAATCTTGGTACAAGTTGTACTACTAAAGAGGTTGAACAATACACTCTTCTTTTCAAGGAGTTTCAAGATGTTTTTGCATAGATTTATGATGATTTAAAAGAATATGATAAATCTATCTTTCAACACACCATACCATGCAAAGAAGGGTCAAAACCTTTTATGAAAAACTTAAGAGTGATAAATAAAAAATTGAATCCCCTGGTGAAAATGGAGTTAGAAAAATTGAAAACGGATGGTATAATTTTTTCAATCGTGCACTCATAATGGGTTTCAAATCTTGTGGTGGTAAAAAACAAGAATGGATAAATTTGTCTCTATATGGATTTTTGAGATCTCAATCGAGCAAGTATTAAAGATAACTATCCACTTCCAAATATGGAGATGTTACTGCAACAAGTCATTGGCTATACATTGATGTCTATGTTAGATTGATTTTTCAAGTATAATCAAGTCCTTGTAGTTGAAGAAGATAGACCCAAAACTAGTTTTATCACACCTAGGGATATGGATCATGCCTTCAATGATTTAATTGGGAAATTCATGGAAGATTATCAAGATGACTGACTATCCATTCAGAATTGAGAGAATGCCATCTAAAACATCTTACTAAATTTTGTCCAAATGTGTAGACTATATGGAATATTCCTTAATCCAAAGAAATATCTATTTGTAGGTTATGAAGGAAAATTGCTTGGCCATATATTAGTTAGAAAAGAAGGAATTTATAGTGAACCTGAAAGTATTAAAGCAATAAATGACTTAAATCCTATAGCATCTCGGAAAGGGATACAATATTTCTTTAGGAAGATCAAATTTGTACAAATATTTCTTCTATATTACGCTATAATTTTAAGGACAATTAACAAGCTACTAAAAAGGGATTAAAATTTTGAATGGGCGTCAGAAAATCAAAGGGATTTTACAGATATCAAACATGCAATCACCACTGCTCTTGTTCTTATTAGTCCAAATTTTGATAAATACTTCATATTGTATTCATTATCCTTTGAAGAGACTGTTGCTTCCATACTTACTAAGGAGGATGAAAAAGGGGAGGAACTTCCAATCGCTTTCACGAGTAAAACCTTGCATGACTATGAACTAAATTTCCCCATGATTGAAAATCAAGCCCTTTCTCTAGTCAAGGAAATTGCTAGCTTTAGGACTTACATTTTAGTAGCTCACATAATTTCTTATGTACCACACTCTCCTGCCAAAATGTTGCTCAATAAAAAACTCAAAGAAGGGAGATGGGAAAATTAGTTGGCCAATATTAAAGAATATGATTTAGAAATCAAGACTCTAAAAGTTATAAAGGGACAAGGAAAATGCAAATGGATGAATGGAATTGAAGTTGTCAATATTTCTTCTCCCAATATAGGTGATTCCACGATACAAAATTCATGTCTATCATGATCTGAGTGGTATAAACAAATATTTTTTTATTTGAAATCTGGGCAATTTCCTGTTGGAATGTCTTCTAAGGAGAGGAGATTTTTAAATATGAAGATCAATCAGTATGTATTAGTTTTGAAAGTTCTTTTCCAAAGAATTTTTTATGGTATTTTGATGATATGTTTAGATCATTCGAAGCACAAATAAATATTACAAGAGTTCCATGAAGGTGTTTGTGGTGGAAATTTTGCACCCATTGTGACTACTCGCGGAATTATTTAGGTTGGTTATTATTGACCAATCTTGTTCAAAGATGCGTATTCAATGACTAGAAAATTCCTTCCATGTCAAAAAATTTCAGGAAACATGAAAAGAGCAACAATGTCACTACAATATATATCAATTGAAGAACCATTTTCACAATGTGGTTTGGATGTAATAGGTCCAATCAACCCAAAATATAGAAAAGGACATTCATATATTCTTCTTGAAGTTGACTATTTTACAAAATAAAAAGAATTTGTGGCTTTGATGAACATCGATTTTGAACAATTGATCATTTTCTTCAAGGAGAACATTCTATCCAAATTCAATTTCCCTGAGAAGTTCATAATGGATAATAGTTCGATTTTTATTGGATATAAAAATTTACAGAATTTTGTGGAGAATATGGTATTACCATGGGAAAATCATCCAACTATTATCCTCAAGGAAATGGTTTGGCCGAATCAATTAAGAAAACATTGATTCAAATTCTCAAGAAAACAATTGCAACAAACAATAAAAATTGGCACAAGAAATTGTCAGATTCACTTTGGGCGATCCATATCACTCCAAAATATAACACTTGTCATTTACATTATACCTTGGTATATGGAAAGGAAGAAAGGATGACGTTGCATCTGGAACTAAATGCATTGGTAATTTCCAAAAAAGATGAAGACATGGAAAAGATTCCACCTTTCAAAAAATTTATCATGAACTCATGTACTTAGAAGAACAAAGAGTACGAGCAGTTATAACTTTGAGCAAGAGAAAACAAGAATTTAAAAGAAATTTTGATAAGAGTACAACTATAATATATTTTCAAAAGGTTCAATTGGTTCTGTTATGGAATAAAGCAAAGGAAAAGTCATATTTTCATAAAAAGTTTGAATCCCTTTGGATTTTTCTATATTAGATTGAAAGGGTTATTGGTTTCAACTCCTACTTGTTGAAATACATGAAAGGAAAAGTCCAAGCATTGCTCGTAAATGGGAAATAACTCAAGAATTTATTTGTTTAAATCCCCAATTCTAAACTTGTTCATAATCCCTTATTTTCACCCTTCTGTATATTCTGAGCATGTATGTCTTCTTCTTTCCCTTTTCTTTCATTTTCCTCTTAAAATTTTTTTTTGACTCGGTTTCCTAATGTACAAGACCTTCAAGATTCTCAGCAACCCATATGGGGTTACTTTCCAATGTTGGAACCGAATGTTTATCAACATTCGTTGATCAATGATTCTTTGCTTTGGCCTATACTTAGTTATTTTTCATTTTTCTTGTATATTATATAATTTGTGTTTTTCCCAAAAATGCAGGTTGTGGGGAGACTACCACCACGTCCACGGGTCCGCAAGTCCCATACTTAGTATTTTTTTCAATTTTTACCACTCTGCAACCGCAACTCTTATCCATTTCTTCAATTACGAGAGTTTGTTTTTAGAGGTTCAAGCTATCCCAACCCTGCAAACTCACAACTCTACAATATTGCAAACCCACAATCCTCAAAAATCATTCCCCACTTCCAAGTCACTCATAATAAACCTCTCTTGATACTTAGCTAATTTTTTTGATTACATATGTGGAATTTCTTCCCTCATCTCCACCTTCCATCCCATTTCGTGCCCCAAATCCCACATTTTAGCATCCTCCAATAATGACCTTCATGTTACACATTGTGCACTCCCATACTTAAATTATTTCAAGTTATCACAACGTGATATCACCTTGTTGAGCACACACTTATACTGAGAGGGGGGGTTGAATCAATATAAGACATTTTTTTTTAACTTTTTCAATCATTCATCAACCATAGGAAAAAAATCACATATTAGATCAATTGACTACACAACATGCAAGACAAGATTTACATGGAAACCCTTTTAGGATAAAACCACAAAACTCCTCTTTATAATTATTTGTAGGAACCAACTATTACAAATATTTGTAGGCTCCAACTTATTGGAGACACCAATTCCCATTGGTACAAATATTGGTATGCACCATCCTACTCTTACATATATTAGTAGACACCAATCAACTGGGGACACCAATCCCCACCAGTAAGCACCAACTTAGCAAGAGACACAAATCTCTTATAGATATTCATAGACACCAATCTACTGGAGACACCAATCCCCACTGCTAAGAACCAACTTAGCAAGTGGTACAAATCTTTTTATACACCAATCTACTGGAGACACCAATCCCCGCCGCTAAGCACCAACTTAGCAAGAGACACCAATATCTTAGTTGCACCAACCTTCACTGAGTCTACTTGTTATTTCTTCCTTCACTAGATATGCTCATTTATTCTTCCTTTATCAAGTCTACTCGTTGCTTATTTCTTCACCAAGTCTGCTCGCTACTTCTTCTTTTACCAAGTCTGACAAAATTTGAATTTCCAAATGGAAACATTCCCAAAGAAACTTTTTTTGGGCCTCTTCCTAAGAATGAACTTGTACATCATGCCATGTAACCAATTTTCCAAATATGATTCTAAAATGTTTACCTGAGCTACTCATGTATGTCTCATCTATTATCATAAATGTTCACATTTTGAAGAGTCCCTAAAAACAAGTTATAGTGAAAATTCCAAACTAACCTATCTTAAACTAATCTCGAGACCATTATGATACCCTAAATTCCACGGAGCATATCTTAGAAAGTATAACAAAAAAACATTTGAAATTTCTTCCTAAGGTACTTGTGTATGTCTTATTTGTTCTATAAAAATTTAACAGTTTGAAGAGTCCCAAAAAAAACGTTTTAGTTCAAATGCCAAACAAACTTGTTTGAAACTAATTTCAAGAGCATTCAAAAACCCTAAAGTCCAAAGAGAATATATCAGAAAGTACAGTGAACCAAAATATAAAATTTTTACCTAAGGTGCTTATGTATCTCTCCTATGTTCTGTAAATATTTAATAGTCTGACAAACCCCCCCAAAAAACGTTATAGTGAAAATTCCAAACTGACATGTTTGAAATGGATTTTAGGAGAATTCAACAACCCTAGCTTCCAAAAAGCATATATATGAAAGTATAGTGAATTAAACTATAAAAGTTTATCACATCTACCCTGATATCTCTCCTCCATCTCTACAAAATTTCAAGGTCTGAAACATCGCAGAAAATACGTCATAGCGAAAGTGCCAATATGTCATGTTTGAAACTGATTTCAGCACCGTTCCAAAAACCTAACCTCAATAGGGCCTATCTATGAAAGTATAGCGAACTGACATATAAATTTTTTACCACATGTACACCAATATCTCCCCTCCATCTATGCAATATTTAAATGTATGCAACATCCTAGAAAATAAGGTATAGCAAAAGTGTCAAGCTGACCTTTTTGAAACTGATTTCAAGAGCATTCATGAACCCTACCTTCCACAGGGAATATCTCTGAAAGTATAGAGAACCAACATCTGAAATTTTTAACACATTTACACCACGATTGCTCCTCTGTACATTCAAAATTTCAAGGTTTGAAACAACCCAGAACATAAATTATCACGAAAATGCCAATTTGTCCTAAAACTAATTTCACAACTCTTCCCTTTTGAAATGATATTCAATCTATGCTCATACATTTTTCACACACTCACTTTCTCTCAATAATTTCTCTTTTTATAATTTGCATACCCTATCATAAAGGGAAATATCCATTAATTAAATAATTAATTCTCAATACCATGGGAAAATACCCAAAACCCATGGGTTTGAAACCACCATTTCACTTTTTACTTTTTAACATGCACCCCTTTTTTAATATACTTGTAAANNNATATATATATATATATATATATATATATATATATATATATATATATATATATATATTGGAAATGATCTGTGTATTATAATGCAATTCCTTTGACATCAATGAAAGTAATTCCAACACACCTTTCCCGATGAAATTTATTTCCCCACTTCCAAATCAACCATAACTCCTATGAATTGGATACCATTATTAAGTGGCACAATTTTCATAAAAGATCTGCGTTAAATATTAAATAAAACTATGCAATTGGAAAGTTTGAACTAAGAGCTACAACATTTGGTAATCAAGGCAATACATGGTAAATTAAATAAAAAATTAAATCCCCGTTGTAAAAAAATTGAATTGACAAGAGCACCACCTATTCACACAAAATAACATTTGTGAAAGTATTTCTAGTAAATTGAAAGAGCTATATTTCAAGGTTACTATCAACACATTGGGATGAGAAGACTACCAGGTTCAGTGGTTAAAATCCTTCAAGTGGTATTCATCTCTTCCACCCAAAGAAAATAAGTTGAACAAAGTCTAGACCTATGGTATTTCATTAGTCGGGTGTGTACCAGAAGTAGTTGATTTCAAAGAATTAGTTTTCTAGTGCACTAATAAATTCGGCAGTGAACAAAAGAGTCATCCAGTTATAAGGAAAGCCACCAATTTATTTGGAACCTTTAGTTTTCATAACGATGTTGAGATTTCCAAAACCCACTTTGACTTTCAATAATGCCAAAGCTAATGACTTTCTAAAATCGAACAATGGAGGACTAGAGCTTCTGGAAAAAATTCTTGTAAACATAACCAGTGATTTTAGAAACTCTACACAAATTGAGGCATGATCTTTCGAATATCCATACAAGTATTTTGCATGGCTATTCACTAGGATAATTGGAAAAGAGTCCATGACTTTCATTCTAAAGTAAACTGTATATATTATGTATCATTCCATTCATAAAGATGGTGTAGTTGGTTGGACCCAAATTATTTTGAATGAAATTTCGTTCCAGTTGGGAGGTATCAAGAAAACTAAGAAACTTTAAATGATGTTTCATCTTATATGTGCTATAGTTTACTGCCATATTTTTCCAGGATTTCCCCCAGCCATAAATATAGAGTTAAAAAATGATCCAGTATCATTCTGGTATACAACATTGTGGAAACACAAGACCCCATATAATTTTTATGAACTACAAAATGG
>ML831826.1:0-17261 GCA_009831015.1 Picea engelmannii | reverse complement strand
ACTTCATAAATATAGGAGACTTTGTTGTCATCAACTTCCACCAATTACTTTCACTTCATGAGTATCTGGTGCAGTAGTTATGTATGAATGCTTCGAATTCCATTTATTTATCAAACAGCATAGCTCCCTTCAAGTAATGAACAGCATCGCAGGCAATAGAGCCAAAATTATGTCAATGAAACCTTTAAAGTGCCATCCATTCCATGCTTCTGAAAACTTTGACAAATATGATATAGGGGCCTGCCAATATCACAAAGTTTAAGACAACGTCCAGATTGCACCCTCAAAATACGCACAGTACCATTTTTTTGTAACAGAAGCTAGCCACTACCCTGATGACTCGGGGAATGTACATGAAACAACGCCTGAAACAGCTTCATAAAACACTGTACTAAAATTCGACTGATGCACTAGATATTAATTAATAAAAAGAATGAATTTGTTCTCTTTTCAGATGATAAAGAGTTCTTCCTGAAGACAAACAGTGCCTTGAAGCTTCTCTCCCTCTGAGGGGTCAACCAATCATACTGTTAACACTCACTGGAACTTGCTGTATGAAAATTCTAGGTATGTTCAATCATATCATCGATAATAAGGCCCACAAAGAATAGGATCATCATCTTCTATTCTGCCATCACTTCATTGACTGAATAATTTTCTTCCTCTTTTCTTATTTGAGTTTGTTTCTCTTCATATTGTTTTAATTCTTCACTAGTGGAGTGGGTTAATTTGGGAGTTTTTCCTTCAGGTTTTTGGACAGTGTTGTTTTAAATTTCTGGCCAATTCAAAACTCTGGTCGATTTTTTAAGCATTTGAGTTAGTTTAAAATGAGACGAAACCCTTAAAATTCTGAAATGCATGAAACTTCAATCCATACTAAACTCATACTATCCCTAAAAATCTAACCAGATTGAAGCTCATTTTTTTATCTAAAAACAAATTTGTTTGCTACCTAATTAACTTACTCCCTTAAATAATTAAGCGAACCTCTGGCCCATAGTGACTTTTATAGCTTTTGGCGGTGGCTCTGCTTGAAGCATGCAAGCCAAAGTCCCAAACTGACATCTTTCAATAATATCACGAGAAAACTCCTCCACCAAACTGACCATAGATGCAAATGCCACCTATGGAACTAGTGGCAATTCTTTCAACTCTTTCTTGGTAAGCAACACATTAAAATGCTTCAGTTGGAAAGCGTCGTCATGGGTGTGCTCAAAAGAATTTTCTATTGAACCGCTTATCCATTCAAGGAAGCTCTTGACATAATCAACTGTCAAAAAAGAAATCGGGTAAGTTGAGTGATGATGTGCCCCCACTGGTCCAAACATAAAATAAGGTAGGATCGTGGTATTTGTGATAAGATAAAAGGTATGATTTATTTAGATAAAAGATAAATTTTGGAAATTAGTTGATCTAAAATGTATCCGAACCAACAAGGGAGTAAGACTCTCAGTATCTGCAAAGAAATTCAGTAATTAATGAAAGTTAGCAAATTTTGTAATGTAAATGTAAATATTGAATAAGATAAAAATGAAAGCTAGAAAAAATGAGAGAATTAAATGATAAAAAAAAAGAAAAGACTTCCTGGAAACTAAGCATCCAGGCTGTTGGCGTTCCCCTACCCAAGCTCTTTCTATTTCCTCCTTCACTCGCGTTCCCCTACCCAAGCTCTTTCTATTTCCTCCTTCACTCTCATTCCCCTACCAAGAACTGCGTGTACAGAGATTGCCGAAATAAAATACTGAGCAGTCATTCGAAGCTGGTTTCCCCATTTAGATTTCCAAGGTAAAATAATTCCTAGGTAAAATAATTCCTGTATTCGTTGATTGTTTGTGTTGATGTTGTTTTTCTTCGGGTTAAATGGATGTCTAATTATTTTATGCTGTGTAAATTAATTCTCTGTAAATGATGTAAAATAATGGCTCAATGATTCCAACCCTAGGATTTGGATTTAATCTGAGATTAGAAATCTATGGTTGCCATTAAATGGTCGTTGCAATTTATTAATTTGGTTTCCATGTTTAATTCCAATAATAAAGAAATTTTGTGTTAAGACCGTTGGCATCCATTAACAGTTGCACTCCATGGCCTGGCCAGCACTTGAAAGAGAGCAGTCTACTTACCAAGGGAAATCGACCAGAAGTCCTCTGGACTGTAATCTTATTGCCTGGGGCGATTTCTTCTTTATCGGTCGGATTGGTTGCTAGCCGATTTTTCCTTATTTCTAATTTTTTTTCTTACACCTCTCCTCACGGTGTTTCATGGCTCAGGTTAGGTTCATGTGGAAATTGAACTTTACCTAATAATAAAAAACTTACAGCTTCCCACCATTAAATCCAATCCTTTTAAATTCTTAATTTTTTTTAAAATATATATATATATAAACTTGTTGTGGAATCAAGGTGGCCACTTTGTCATTTTATGAGTATAAGGAGATACATGTACATGCTGGAGCTAGAAATAATTTAGAGCATCTGATTCGTTCGCTGGTGCAAAGATAGTTCTCCAATCGTAGAACAGTGGGGCTTGGGGCTTGACTTTAAACTTTGCCAAAGCCTTCACCCTAAGCTCCAGCCTCAAGACAACATACCATCCTTTCCTTTTACTCCTTTTGAGTATTAGTGAACAGGGATGGAAGAGGTCAAAGTCTAAGTCTAAATTGATCTTTATCGAACTTGTGGTTTTCTATCTTTCATATGTTCGCATTATTGAGATGCAACGTACTGTTTTAATCGGAATTCTATTGTTTATGTATATAATGGAACATTATTGAGATGTAATGAATTGTTTTAATCATAATTCTATAATTCTATTGATTATGTATGAGTGGGTTTAATGGTTAAGAATATGTGTGAGGTTATAGGTTCAAATCTAGAGGGGGTAGGGTATGTATACCTTCGTAGACTTTATCAGTCAAATCGCTAAACAAAGGAGAATCTTTGTCCCACAAACAAGAGAATATCATACACCAATTTGGTTTATGTGCAGACCTTGCTCATACTGTTGATCTGAGTCATCAGCTTCACCATAGAATCAAAATTTTCTTGAATGATCAAAATGGAAAACGAGCAAGAATGCCTAAAGTGGGATGTATTGATGTATTGAGCAAGAAAACGAGCAAGAATGCCTAAAGTGGGATGTATCTGTTCACGTGTGGGTCGCGAGTTCTTATAGCTAGATGCATCTGTGTTTATCATGAAAAGGCTGTACAAGATGTTATTATATGGGAGTGTGAACAGGTGAAAATGGATTCAAACTACTCTCTCAACTTCAAAGAGATTACAAGGATGCCTTCATCGTTTTTACAAGACCTAAATCAGAAGTGTATTGATSGGTGGAGAGTGCTTGGAAGGAAATATGAGATTGAAGGAGTGGCTGACAAGGTGTGTATTAGATATGGTAATAATTATGATATCTGTGTTTATGATTTAAGTGAAAATTCATGGAGTTGGCTGCCCCAGTGTCCTTTAAAAGATGATGACGATCGTGAGCCATATTGGCGTAAGCTTTTGCCATATCCATTTATTTTTTCTTTTGAAGCAAGACCGTACATGAAGGTTGAATGAATACAGAGTCTCTTTCTTCAGTTGTTTTAGTAAGAGCTTTTTTTCAAAAGATGTAAGTTGCAAATTAGTCATTCAAGCAACCATTTTTATTTTTCCACACATGTTTGGAGAATATTGAGATTATAATCAGAGCTGTTTTAGTAAGAGTTTTTTTCAAAAGATGTAAGTTGCAAATTAGTCATTCAAKCAACCATTTTTATTTTTCCACACATGTTTGGAGAATATTGAGATTATAATCAGAGCTGTTTTAGTAAGAGTTTTTTTCAAAAGATGTAAGTTGCAAATTAGTCATTCAATCAACCATTTTTATTTTTCCACACATGTTTGGAGAATATTGAGATTATAATCAGAGCTTCCGGTGAGTATTTGATTTATAAAAGTTGGATTGTGATTTTATCTTTAATGTTTATTTTACTATTAATTTTTTTGGGGGACATTGGTTCAAAATTCAATTCAGAGAAAAAATATTAGATTATTTTTGTATAATCAGAATATTTTAAGGATTTTTCAGTATGTTAAATTCATTTTTTTTTTCAGAAATGGATTTTAAATAAAAAAAAATAGTGATTTAATAGAAATTTATATTACCAAATTTATGTGAAAAGATAATTTCATAAAACAATTAAACAACTCCAATTTTTTTTAGTTTCAAAAACATCATTATATTATATAAAAATATATTTTTATTATATAATTTTTCAATGTAGTTATATATTTTAATTTGTTTTTTTTATGTATTGTTATTATTTGTTGTGATTTAAATTTATTTTTTAAATACATACTATTTCACTTACTTTAATTAATTGAGAATTCAAATGAATCATTATGTAATTTTACATTGTAATATTTTTGAAGTGTTGTATTAATTATTAATTATTGTGATTTTAATTTATTAATTATAATTAGAGAGTTTGAATTATTTGACTTAGGGTGAGTATACAAAGTTGATGAACAAAAAAGTGGTAACCTAGTGAACACGAATGCGCTCACTCAGGAACATGTGTTTCTAAGAACCTGTAGCCTCACGTTTTAGAAAAATTGAGTGAATTCAAGGGAGGGATTTTGGTCACCGAGTGTCCACAAGATCCTAACACCATCTCGGAGACAAGCCATGTATTTATTTGTGTTTAATTTCTTGTTTTTCAAAAACCGGCCTATTATCTTATTAAATTACAACAGAATAATTAAGATGGAACCTGGATACATTCAAAACCTGACACAACCACACAAAGGCATAGAAAACCACAACCAAAAAACATAAACACGAGAATTGATGAAGGGTTTATGTCTTTGAGATCGATTTTCTATGATTTAATGAGTACAAAAGAGCCTAGTCTATTGTCATTGGTCACTTCATTTGACGTCAGTGTATCGTCCATTGCAAGTGCCCAAGGGAAATTAACCAATATTTCTAAATATAGGGCTAGGATGTTTGACTATTACAGGGATGGCATCGATAGAAAGCAAGTCAGAGACTTGAACATTACAAAGATTTGATGTCACTATTTTTTGATCCTAGAACCAAACTACAACCACCAATGAGCAAGACATATTTGTATGGATTGGTGCAACCACCAACAATTTAAGGATAATTGGATGGATAGATGGTTCATGGTGTTTGACAAACCTCCCTGCAATAATAGGGAGGTGCCTCTATATTTCCTGAGGAAATTAAGCGAAGAGTTTATTTTGGGCCACCATGTCAACTTCCTTGACATTGGTGAATTCCAAGAGGTGGGTCTTGGATCCACACATGATAGAGAGCATGCTAGGCATGACCCTATGTTAGGTCCTCATCCTCCTAGGTGAAGACCTAACCCCCTGCTCAACATCCTCCCAATGCAAAAGGCATCCATCAAACACAATTATCTATATCAGTGTTGACTCGGAGCCTAGTGCCACATGGGTGTTTTGTAGCATTATCTCGGCAAGAGGTGCCTACTGGTGACATTGACATAGGGGCTAGACCTTCAACCCATGTAGCAAAGTGTAGTCGAGAGAGGGAACATGGACAAAGTAGTTGTTCATGTGAGCCTCATAGATGATCGTGTTGGATTACTAAGAGGGGGGTGAATCAGCGATAGAGCAATCTAATCCTTTTTAACCACAAAATGCAAGTGTTATATCAATGTAGCATTATCATCCAATAGTTGCAGAGTAAATAATCAATGAACAAATTAGAAATCATACACATATACAGTACATCGGTGTTTTTACATGGAAACCCAAAGTGGGAGGAGACCACAGAATGTTGTTTCTTATATGTATTTAAGAATTGCATTCATTAGAAGCACCAACTTCCTTTGTTTTCCAGCTGCAAGTGGAAGGAGGCTCCAACCCCCTAGTTTCTCAGGATACAACCTGAGGGAAGCTCCAACTTCCCAATTCTCTGGCTACAGCTAGAAGGAGGCTACAACCCCCTGTGTTCTTTGGCTATAGCCGAAAGGTGGCTACAACCTAAGAGAAGCTCCAACTCCCCAATTCTATGGCTACAACCAGAATGAGGCTATAACCCCCTATGTTCTTCGGCTACAACTGGAAGGTGGCTACAACCACCTATCCTTGCCCCATTCAATCACCCTAAAATAGAAGTAGAATGATGGAACCATTGTCACACTATCACTGCAAGATATACTGATGTAAACATGTACCAATCAACCTGTAATCAACTTGTACCATAAACAAGTGCATCAACCATGCACCAACTTGTACCAAATAACCTATAATCAACATGTTCCTTAAACAAGTGCATCAACCATGCACCAACCTGTACCTCAACCTATACCATCAACGAGTGCATCAACCATGCACCAAATATGTACCAATCATATATCAAATACATATATTTTCAGGTAAGACTATTCTAGATGGATAGTAAATGTATAAAAACTCATATCATTATCCATCAAAAACACTTGGGTCCATTACCCAAACCTTTGTTCTACCGGAATTCGCTACTAGACTTTCTTCAAGGGTTGACATCAATGAAAACCAACCCAATTAATCAACAATGTCCCCCTTTGGCATTGATGGCAACACTATGATGCAATACTGAAGTCATGTAATACCGAAGTCATATCACTCATGCTCTCCCTATGACCATTTCTCCCCTTGTAACCATGCCTCTATGCTATGCATCTGATAAATCTATCCCCCTTTGTCATCAATGGAAAATGTATATTTCCATCCGGGGTTGCTCCCCCTAACTGAACTGTCCTTGGGGATACTCCCTATGACTGAACTCTTCATGAAATTGATCTCCCAACCTGAACTGTCCTCTTTATGGTGCTTCCTCGTGTAAATCTAAGAAATATAAGATAAGCATTCAAAATCGTTCATTTTGGAGTAGAAATTACTTTGAGTCTCTGGTGAAGATACTCAAAGGCTTCCCTGGAAGCGGTTTTGTAAAGATGTCTGCCACTTGTTCTTTTGTGCCCACATATTCAACTCTGATGTTCTTCTCTGCAACTTGTTCCCGTAGAAAGTGATACTTCATTGGAATGTGCTTCACCTTGGAGTGCATCACCGGGTTCTTTGAGATACTGATGGCACTTGTATTATCACAATAGATTAGAATGGGCTTATCATATTCAACCTGTATATATGTCAGAAATTGTTTCATCCATAGAACCTATGTACAACATGTTGTTACTACAATATACTCTTCTTTAGTTGTAGATAAAGATATTGATGATTGTTTCTTGCTTAGCCATGATACTAAACACTCACCCAAGTAGAACGTTGTTCAACTGGTGTTTCATCAGTCATCAATGTAACCTGCCCAATTTGCATCTGTGTAGGCAATAAGTGATAGATCATTTCCTTTTGGATACCATAATCCAAACTCTTATGTTCCCTTGAGATATCTGAAAAATCCTCTTTATTGTTAATACATGTGATTCCTTTGGTGCTTCTTGAAATCATGCCACATGTCCAACTGTCTGCATTAAATCTGGTCTGGATGTTGTCACATATAGTAAGATACCAATCATTGACATGTATTGCCTCTGGTCTGTAGACTTTCAATCTACAGACCAGAGGCAATAGGAGTGGCAACTGGTTTGCAATCTTCCAATCCGAACCTCTTTATCATTTCTCTAATATACTTAGTTTGAGAAATAAAAATTATTTGGTTTCTTTGACGTATCTGAAGACCCAGAAAGAAGGATAGTTCATTCTTTGGTTTCTTTGACGTATCTGAAGACCCAGAAAGAGTAATGGCATTTCAAATTCATTCTGCATATCCTTTGCAAATTTCCAGCTTAACATGTCATCATTGCTTCAAAAAATAATATCATCAACATAAACTTCAATTAATAAAATATTACCTTGAGTTACCTTGATGTAGAGGTTGTTGTTTGCACTTCATTTTCTAAACCCTACCTGTTGTAGATATTTATCTATTCTAGAGTACCATGCTCTAGGAGTCTGTTTCAGACCATACAAGGTCTTCTTCAATTTGCACACGTAATCTACGTTCTCTAACAACTGAAATCACTGAAATCCTTCTGGTTGTTCGATGTAGACTTCTTCTTCAAGTTCCCCATTCAAAAAAGTTGATTTCACATCCATCTTATACACTTTAATATTCCTGTAGCATGCATAAGATAAAAACAATCGGATTGTTTTCATTCTGGCAACTAGAGAAAATGTCTCTTCAAAGTTGATTCCTTTAACATGTGTGTATCTTTTACATACCAATCTAGTTGTGTTCC
Organism: Picea engelmannii; assembly: GCA_009831015.1. Taxonomy (NCBI): domain Eukaryota; kingdom Viridiplantae; phylum Streptophyta; class Pinopsida; order Pinales; family Pinaceae; genus Picea; species Picea engelmannii. The sequence continues at coordinate 8,980 of ML831826.1, read as the reverse complement.
TTGTAACCTATCCATCTTCATTCAATTTATTTCTGAATACCCACTTTGTGCCAATCACATTCTTATTCTTTGGTCTTCGAACCAATTCTCAAGTGTCATTCTTCTCTATTTGATCCAATTCTTCATCCATGGTCTTATTCCAAATCCATCCTTGTTGGCCTCTTCAAAAAACTTCGGTTCAATCATAGATGAGAGTTCTAGGTGCATTTGTTCTGGCGAACAGATTATTCTTCTAGTCTCAACTCATGCATCTTTGTTTCTGATAATCTGATCTGAAGGATGATTCTTTTGTACTCGTTTTCTAGGTATCTTTGGAGGCACTTGCTGAACTTGCTCTTCTACTTCTATCTAATCCTTTTCATATTCCCCTTCTACTTCTTCTTCATCTTCTCCTTCTTCGTAAAGTTGTTTCATTGATTCATTTTCTTCTTCCTTTAATTCTCGTCCATTTGTTCAATCAATTAATACATTCGTGATTTCCACAACTTTGTTCAACCTCAGATTGTAACACTTGTATGCTTTCCTTGTACTTGAGTAACCAATAAGTACTAATTTGTCCACACGAGAGTCAAACTTTCTCATTCTTCCATCTTTTATTTTGATGTAGCATTTGCTTCCAAATACTTTGAAGTGCTTCACATTTGTTGGTCTTCCTTTCCATAGCTCATAGGGATTTTTGTCATTGTTGTTTCTGAGCATTACTTTGTTTTGAATGTGATTTGTTGTATCCACTGCATGTGTCCAAAAAATATCTGTCAATTTGGAATCCATTAGCATTGTTCGAGCCATTTTTCGTATTGTCATGTTCTTTCTTTCAACAACTCCATTCTGTTGAGGTGTCCTAGCAACAGAGAATTGTCTATTTATTCCATACCTGTTGCAGTAGTCCATAAATTCATTTGAAGCAAACTCCCCTCCATTATCAGATCTCAAACATTTGATTTTTGAATCCATTTCATTTTCAACCATTTCCTTGTAGACCTTGAAGTTTTCAAAAGCATCTGACTTATTCCTGAGAAAATAAACTACATTCATTCTTGTATAATCATCAACTAATAACATAAATTATTTCTCACATTTTAAACCCTTTGTAGTAGTTGGTCCAACTAGATCATTTTGCACAATTTCCAATGGTCTTGTCGTTGAATATTCCTTTGATTTGAACTTGGTCTTTGTTTGATTTCCTTGTTGACAATGCTTGCATAAAGTGTTTGTTGGTTTCATGATCTGGGTCATTTATCTAATTGCTTCTTTTTTGCTGACTTTGACAAGGTTATCAAAGTGTATGTGACCCATTCTTTTGTACCATATCCAACCTTCATCTTTCTTTCCTAGACAACACTTTTCATTTCCAATTTCACTTAATACATATATGTTGTTTGAAGTTCTTGCAGCTGTTGCAATCAATTTTCTTAAACCTTATTTTCTTATCTCTCACTTTTGTGAATCGAAAGTAATTTTATGACCTTGGTCACACATTTGACTCACACTTAGAAGATTATGTTTCATATCTTCTACTAGTAGAACATTTTTTGCCTTGGTATTCTTGTTTCCAATTTTGACTGTTCCTTTTCCAATGATTTTAGTTGAGTCATCATTTTCAAAAGATATTGATCCATCTCTTTCCTTTCTTAATGTAAGAAACGTGTATTTATCACCTGTCATGTGTTTTGAACAACCACTTTCAACATACCAACCGCATTTCTTTTGTTTAGCTTGTAGAGCGAGTGTTCATTCTCCATTGCTATACTGATTCTTCTTTCTTATCCATGTTCTGTTCCGAAGTTCCTGTGTGTGACTGTTGTTATGTTGTGGTTCTCTAGGAGGGATTGTCATTCTACAATATTTGGCTATGTGTCCAAAGTAGTTACACTTGTAGCATTCCACTTCAATGCTCAATGATTCAAGCCTGTTGTAACTTCTTCTATGTGTTTCACTAGGCCTTCTTGGATAACCCTTTTGTGTATGACTTTCAAAGTTTTTTATGTTCTTGTTGTTAGCTCTGCAATTCATAGTTTTATGTCCAAAATTATTGCATGCATAACATAAACCAAAAAAGATAGTTTGATACCTAGGAGTTGAAGATCTTCTGAAATGAGTTACTATTATGAATCCTCCTTCTTCCCGAGGCCTATCTGTTTTTTTCGGTCGTTGATTTTGAAATATGAATCTTCTCGGTGGAGGAATGCCCATGTAATCTTCCTTGTAGGTCTTTCTATCCCCTTTGATTGTTTCTACATAGATTTTTGGATATGTTTCTTGTTTTGTTTTTTTGGAGATTGATCCATTTTCTGTCTGATTGTATCCAAGTCCAAAGTTGTTATGATGAGGATTTTGACTGCTGATAATGTCATCCAAAACTTTTGAGTTGTTCTGCATATTTCTCTTTTGAATATCCTTTCTTAATGTGACAATCTATGCTTCCAAATTTCCAATGATCCTGTCTCTTTCTTCTAGATTTTATTTGAGTGGTTCTTCAATTCTTTTATCTTCTTCTATTTAAACCTTCAAATTTGTGATCATTTGTTCTAGTTCCTGAGTGTCTTCTTTCTTGACTAGTTTTGCTTGTATCTTCTTGTTTTTCTTCTTTTATCTTCTTATAACTTCTATGGCATTTCACAATTATTCTCGGTAGTCAACTTTTGCCTCTTCATATTCTTCTTCGGTGTCTTCTTTATCAGAGTCTTCTACTCCCATGAATAGAACTATTTATGTCTCATTGTCACTAACTTCATCTTCATCTGATGAGGAGATGTCCTCTTTGGTGCAAAAGATTTTCTTGAAATCTTTATTTATGGTTCCTTTGCCTTTATATGTTTGTTTGTTATTTGAGTAATCTTCATCATTCCTCTTATTTTTCTTATGAGGGCATTTGTTAGCAAAATGACCAATACCATCACAATTAAAACAAATCAATGGAAGCTTAGCATTATATCTTCCATTGGTTCCATTGTTCAATCTTCTGACAAAGTTTGTCACTTCTTCATCATCTTCTGAGATGTCACTGTTGCTACTATGCTCTTTTTCATTTTTCTTTTCCTTTTGCTTTGATCTTTTGAATGCTTTGAAAGTTGTTTCTTTTATATCTGGATTTTCTTGTTCAGCTCTCATTTCATATGTTGTGAAGATTTCATGTAGTTCATCCATGCTTATTGAGTCTAGATCTGATCTTTCTTCTAGTGTTGACATCTTAGGATCAAAATATCATAGGAAGAGATCTTAGCACCTTTTGAACAATTACAGATTCGTTAATTTCTTCTCTCAATCCTATGATTGCATTTACTGTTTCATCGACTCGTAAGAAGTAAGCTGCAATATTCTCATCTTCCTTCATCTTTAGTTGTTCGAACTGACCTCTGTAAGTTTGAAGTTTTGCTTCTTTGACTTTTGAATATCCTTCATAAATATTTTGAAGCTTGTCCCAAATCTCTTTAGCGAATTTACAATGTATAAATTTGGTGTATACCGATTCACAAATACCATTCAGAAGTGCATTTGTGGCTTTGGAATTATTTTGACCGAGTTTTATTGCTCTTTCATTTGTCGGCAGAACTGTTGGTTCTTTGTATCCATCTACAACTGATTGTCAAATTTCAAATCCATGTGCCTGTATATATGTTTTCATCCTTCTTCTCCAGAATGCATACTTTTGTCCATCAAATTGTGGTTTTCCATTTTTATACATGTTGTTGCTCTCCATGATCTACCTTTCAGTGGTTAAATTGATTTATGAAGGAACCTCGCTCTGATTCCAATTGTTGGATTATTGGGAGGGCGGGTGAATCAGTAATAGAGCAATCTAATCCTTTTTAACCACAAAATTCAAGTGTTATCTCAATGTAGCATTATCATCCAATAGTTGTAGAGTAAATAAACAATGAACAAATGAGCAATCATACACATACATAGTACACCAATGTTTTTACGTGGAAACCCAAAGCGAGAGAAAACCACGAAATGTTTTTTTTTATATGTCTTTAAGAATTAAATTCATTGGAAGCACCAACTTCCTTTGTTTTCCAGCTACAACTGGAAGGATGCTCCAACCCCCTAGTTTCTCAAGATATAACTTGAGGGAAGCTCCAACTCCCCAATTCTCTGGCTACAACCAGAAAGAAGCTACAACCCCTTATGTTCTCCAGCTACAACCAGAAGGTGGATACAACCACCTAGTTTCTCAAACTACAACATGAGGGAAGCTCCAACTCCCCAACTATTTGGCTACAACTAGAAGGAAGCTATAACCCCCTATGTTCTTCAGCTACAACTGGAAGGTGGCTACAACCACCTATCATTGCCCCGTCCAACTGCCCTAAAATAGAAATAGAATGATGGAACCACTATCACACTATCACTGTGAGATATACTATTGTAAAACTGTACCAATCAACCTGTACCATAAACAAGTGCACCAACCATGCACCAACCTATATCAAACAACCTATAATCACCATGTACCATAAACAAGTGCATCAACCATGCACCAACATGTACCTCAACCTATACCATCAATGAGTGCATCAACCATGCACCAAATATGTACCAATTATATATCAAATACACATAAACTATGACTCATCAAGATGTACCAACAACATCAACTATACACCTCATGTATGTGACAACTCATCAAATACTTGTCTCAACCATGTACCCAACATGTACCCCAACTAAAAGCCCTCATCAATTTCATCATCCAAGTTTGATTTGTAAATCTGTAATAGACCTAGTGTATATAATCACATACCTGCAAACCTTCCTTAACTTTAACAACAAAAGACTAGCATTTTCATCAAACTTTACTTTAGTCTCACATGACTAATTTTGGATTAGTCAACAACCCTAACTTGCAATAATAATAACTATGTACCTGTAATGAATAAAGATCTGAAAATGGTACACAATGTTCTTCAATGTTTTTAATGCAATTCCTCCATATTTCACTACTTGGAACCTCTCAGAAAAGGAGTTATAGCAAAAATGACATACCTTGTTGAATTTTGACTTATTCTAGAGAGAGAACTTGTAGAGTGTGTCCCGCAAGGAATATTTGTTGTATTGATCTGAAAATTGTACACAGAATACTACAGACTGTACTCTAACCAATACATTTGGTCTTACTAAATTTGGATCTGTTATAAATATGTTAATACATTTTTACCCGAAACACATGTTTTAGACTAGTTTCAAGACTAGCCACAAATCCTATTTTCCACGGAGTATAACTCAAAAAATACAACGACCCACAAGCTAAAAATTTTATCACAACTACTTGGATATGTTTCCTCAACAACCTCCCAATTTAGTGGTATGAATCATTCTAGAAAAAAATTTATTGTGAAAATGGTGAGATAACATGTAAATAGCATACCTTAAAAAGCATCATCAAAAGAATTTATCCTCCCTTGAATTTCGGTCTTCTTTACTTCACTTTCCCTCTGAAATTCGCCTTAAATATCATTTGGTTACCTCGGTCACTTGTAGATATTCAATATACTCAAGTGTAATTAAAATAAGAGACCCTTGCCTCTTATTTATATTTTTATGTAGCTTCCTCAAGGGGTTACCTTCTAACTATCTTAAACCACTTTCCTTATTTTAGGGCTAACCTATTTCTAACCACTTGTCCACTTAGTAATTTCTCCATTAACTTTACTCTTTAAATAATTTCTTTTGTATCCACTTTGACTTATAGTACACTCATCATTTCACTTAATTATTTACCTTCTAAAATCTCTTAAACCACTTTCCTTATTTTAGGGCTAACCCACTTATAACCATTTGTCCACTTAACTTAACCACTTTTCATAATTAGTAAGTTCTTCATTAAATTTATTATTTAAATAATTTATTTTGCATCATCTTTGACTTATAGTACACTCATCACTTCACTTTATTATTTAAATAATTTATTATTTGCAAACACTTTGACTACTTTGACCTTTTGGGGCTTCTAGATGACTCATGAGGGTTCTCCAACTTCACATGGTCATAACTCTCTAACCGTAAGGAGTTATGTGTCGTTCCACATACCATCGGAAATGACATGAAATGTAGTATCCATCTAGAATAGTCTTACCTGCAAATATATCAAAACGCATACCATTATCCATCAAACAAACTTAGGTCCATTACCCAAACCTTTGTGCTACCGAAATTCGCTATCGGACTTTCTTCAAGGGTTGACATCAATGACAACCGACCCAATTAATCAACAGATCGAGTAGTAGGTAGACCTTTTATGGGCCGATGGAGGTCGGTGGACATCATAGTTTCATGGATGAGGTTAGACTGGGCAGCAACACAAATAACTTATGTGAACTCATAACTCTAAAAGTGGTCTTAACTCTATTTCAGGAACATGGCACTTCTCAAATTCAAATTTATGGAGACTTTATGCTTGTGATTCAATTGATGAAAAAAGAACTCAATTTGCACAACTTCACTCTGCAACCTCTAATTTTCATAACATTCTATTACTAAAAYCATCATTCTCTCACATCTCTTACACTCATGTTTACAGAGACAAGAGCAATGAAGCAAACAAGCTATCTAAGGATGGAGTGGCACTGGGAAATGAAATCTAGAATATCACTGACAACACCTTTGAATATATTCATGCTCCTTGGTTCTAAGTTTCTTTTGCTAACTATTGAGCTCAGTGATCAATGTTTCTTCATGGAAAGACACAATAAACTCCTTTAGGAAGATTGGATGCACTMTCTTAGTGTATAAATATAACTCTACTTTATTGGAAATTTTGACAAAAATTGTATATGATGTTTCACTAATATAAATCCTATTCTATTTATTTGAAAGAAAATTTTAAAACTACAAGTGATATTCTTATGATTAAAACTACARATATATAAAGGTGCTTTTTGAATGCTTTCTCATCATCTACCATTGTATAAAAAAATAAAAATTATAAATGAAATTACTAAAAATTATTTATGGAAAAAAAAATAATAATAAATAAATAAATTCATTTTTAATCAAATTTCATTCTTCTTTGAAATATATTTTCTGTCCATTGTTATAATAAATTAAAATGTCATACAAGTACGATAGATTTATTTCATTTTTAATCAAATTTCAGTCCTATTTGAAAATATATTTACTTTTCATAGTTATAATAAATTAAAATGTCATGCAAATATATTTACCTTTCATAGTTATAATAAATTAAAATGTCATGCAAATAGAATAAATTTATTTTCAATTAATGGTAATTTTTCATTTTCTAAACACCAAGTCATGTTTAGAACCACAGTTAGAAAACTCTTTATGTACAAAAATGTCACACACTCATGGTACACATATGTTATGTTATATACAGAGTGGGTCTAATGGTTAAAAACATGTGTTTCCTCTTAAGAGGTCACTTCAAATCCAAAGGGGGTATGTATACCTCCGTAAACTTTACCAGTGAAATCGTTGGACAGAGGGGAGTCCCTTATCCCACAAACAAGAGGGTCTCATACACCAATTTGATGTGGCTTAGCCGTAACCTTAAAAATAGATTATTATTACTATTATTATTATTATTATTATTATTATTATTATATGCTATGTTAAATTACATTTATGTATGTTTGATTCCCCAAACCATCAAATCTGAAACATCCATGCTTGTTTTCGCTTGTGGATGGAAATCGCTCCTAACCAGAAGGAACACACGGTGAAAAGCAACCTTGCGGCAAAAAGCTACTCATGATCCCATCTGGGAAAATCTTCTTGGGGTTTTGTTATGGGAATCGATGTGTGATTTGGAGGATTCATCTGTTTCTGTTACGATCATACATTTTTGCAATTACCCAAATTTGTATTATATTTACTATTCCTAAAACTCATTCGAAAATTTACATATATTTTTCAGATTTGCCTATGGGTTATTTGATTGTTCAGTGACAATTTTGCATTGAATATTGTTTGAAACATGACCCTTAGAGAGATGTATGTGATGGAATGGGAAAATGCGGAAATGGTTATGTGTATGACCAGAATCATGATTAGTGTAGCTTGGAAAGAGAAGTGAACAACACTTCCACTGGTGTTATAAACAGCATCTGGGACCCTCGATTTTTGAGCATGTAAAATATCTTATTGAAATATTGGTAATACCTCCTCTTCAGATTTGGATGCTTTGACTATTTCTATGTCAAAAATCATGTGTTTAAAATAGTATGTACTTCTCATTATTTAAATATTTAATTATGGTAATGAATAAAATGGTGATCACATTTACTATTTTTATCGGAAAATAAACTTTGAATCCTTTATTGAAGATGAAGGATAAGTGTAAATGTAGTTTATCAACCATCCATACATTCAGGGTGTTAATTTTTGGGTTATCAAACTGCAAAACCCTCCATGGAAACATTTATACCTCTATAAAATCAAACAAAAGTTACATAAGTTTGGCCTAGAAAATGCCCAAAGATCAAACATAAGTTTTGCCTCTTAGATGCCAAAAAGCATGGTGAAGAGTGACATATTTTTTATTCAAAAGAGTAAGGTAAGGAATGATGCCTTTTTATGGGGAAGGTTTCATTTTTATGTATCTTTATAGCAATAAAACCTAACATAAGTTTTGTTTTAATGCTCATAAAATCATAATGCTCGAAAAAGCATGGAGATGATGAATGATAAATTATTTTTATTTAAGTTTTTATGTAACATTTTATTTGATAAATTTCAAAAGAAGATGGTAAGGAATGAAGGTGTTTTTATTCTAAGGTTTCATTTTTATGAGAATTGGTATATATAAGGCACTTAAAATGAGTGGTTAAATGTAAGAAGCAATCATGGCATCACTTATGTGGATACATATGTATATTAAAGATAACATCTATGTTTTCCATGGAGTTATGGAAGTATTCAAAAGTAGTGGTTGAATCTATGAAGCATACATGCACATATGTGGACCCAAGCCCATATTCACTCAAACTAGTGGTTGAATGTATGAAGCATGTATTGC
>ML831825.1:29935-53827 GCA_009831015.1 Picea engelmannii | reverse complement strand
TGTAAATTGGGATATGATCCTATGGTGAGATTTTATGTGGAGAAAATGACTTAGATCCTTGTGAAGGTTGTTGTGAAAAAATATGAAACAGTTGAGAGTTCCTAGAGTTCCCAACTGAGTGATTCCTAGCCAATCGAATGCACTAGTGGCCCTGATAAACTAATGGTACAGCCCGAGGGACTATTAGCAATGAAGGGGGTACATTCCTTGGGTACTGCAGGTTGTGGGGAAAAGAGAGAGTTGGAGGTTGGGAACTACTGTGAGACCAGAACCTGGGTTTGGGGATGCTCTGTGTGGAGAGATAGCTAGTGGGATGAATCTCCTTGTGGACTCATAGCCTCAACTCAGGGGTGGCTTGTTGATGAGAGAAAATGATCAGTAGTTCCTATGGTTGGGAGGTTCATCCTTCGTTTGCATCCAATTGGTTAATCATTAATAGATAAGTGTTTTTGTTATGTTCCTATGTTAATTCCACTATGTAAATGGTTTATATGAATGTTGTGTGTTTACTGTTTGCTTGAATAGTTATATTTATGTTTAATATATGCTGCTAGATGCATTCAAAACTGTGGTATTAGTGAATTGGTCAATATTATGTGTGATTTGCGGCTGTTAAGCTACATGAATTTAATTAGCAGTAAATATTAATAATTTAATGAGTTTATGCACGTAATGTTGCTCAGTTGAGCGTTGGGTACGTTACATTATGGTATCAGAGCTGATAAAGATATATTTTTTACGTGTCGTGGCCCAGCCATGGTGGTTGGGTACGTTACAAAGTGGTATCAGAGATGATAAAGAGAGATTTTTTTGCGTGACTTGGCCCATCCATGGTGGTTGGGTATGTTACAAAGTGGTATCAAAGCCCATTTTTTCAACGTTGAACCTCCATGGGCCTTTTAGCAGAGCACATAAGTGAAATTACAGAGTTGGCAAGTGAACTGTCTGACAATGGGAGAGTTCATTTTCAAATTGTTTGACAAAATGTTTACGATGTTCCGTGATGAAATTGGATGAAATTGAGCAAAATCCCTATTGTTCCTGAGATTGATTCTAAGGCTCAAAGAATAATGTCAGGCATCAAAGATTTTAAATGAAGTATTTTTATGAGTGTTTTTTTCTACCTTTGGTTTTCTAAGAAATAATCCTTAAATGAAATTAATGATAAGACAGTACAAAGGTTGTATCCCGTTATCTAAGTCGTAATTATAATGTCAAATGGTGTAGAAACGATTTACAAAACTGTTAAAACAAAGTCAGGTATCAATTACAGATAAGTCTCACCTTGTTTGCAGTAGAAGATGCACCCTTGAAAGGAGATAAAAATGCAGTAATTCACACAGGTCACAGGTCTTGTTTTACTCATAGTAATAACAGAGGAAAAGTTGTTATTGAATGAACTTTTGATATATTACGATTACAATAGTTGTAGTACTAAATTGTAATCATTTGTTTTTCAAGAACTACAGAAAGAAATTCAGAGACATGAAAACACAAGGAAACACATAACTAAAATTGAATGAAAATTAGAATCTCTTTCTGCACTTGAATTAATATTCAAAAAGTTTTCTCTTTTACATTCAGCAAGAAGCAGCCTCGAATAGATCTAAAATCTATCTATTTATACAAAAATTGTCTCAACTAAAAACCATCGGACTTCCCACAATATCTGCCTAAAAATAGAATATAATCCGAATGAAATAACAACATGCAAATATTGTTGAGTTTTGCTGGCGCTTCATCTGTCTCTTCATTTTCTTGTAGATGCACTCTTTTCCTTTGTTCTTTAAATTGGGTACACATGTCCATTAAGGCCACCACAATCATTTGCTTATTGTATTTTCCATCTGATTTTGTTGCCATCTGTCCCTTCAAATGCATTCACTAGGATAAAGAATTGTAGTTGAATATATGGGGGTGGTAATTGGACAAGCAACTTCAACACTGGCTCGGTATGAGATGGCTAATGTTTACATAGAAGAGTAACTATTCACGAATATGATGATGTGGGGACAAGTGTACAATAAGGAGGTAGGATGAGTGGATGCGAGAATGTAGGTGGTAGGAATAGACGGGGTAAGTGACATGTAGAAAGAGGGGAACTGTATGTGGGGAGGTAGATGGTATCGAGAGCGTGGAGGGTGTGACAGGTTGGAGGGTGAAAGGTAGAGTGGGTAGAGGAAGTGGACGTTGTGTATGTTCCTTCATTTGCTCCCAACTACACTCACTTTTCTCTATTCATTGAATTGGGTGCACATGTCCATCAATGCTGCCACGAATCTCGAAGGCTCAATCCTTTCATTCAATTCAAAGGCGAACACCTTCTTTTGTACATGTGGCAGCTTCTTCTGGATCTTGTTCACTTCTTGGACTATGATATGATACTGTAAACTTGGATTTACCAACAATTTATTGATTTTGAGTAAATCGATATGGTTCATCTGTTGGATGGCCAACTGAATATTTTCCTTGTTCTTCTTAAAGCTTTGTTGGTTCATTTCTATTTCAATCTGTCCCAATGACTCTGAGATATTATTTCCTTCAAATTCAACCAGATTTTTATTTACTGAAGATAATGCCTCTAGACAATTCTCTTTTGCATCTCTAGCAAGTTTCTTGCCTTCTTCCAGATTTGATTCCCAGGCTTTCAGGGCAATTTCACCTTTTACTTGTTCAGAATGTGAGAAAGGGGTAAGACTAGGGATATTTTCTTTCTGCTTCCATATGATAACTTCCTGAAACTTAGACCTGGTTGTATAGGCCTCTTTTTCCTTGACATAAATATTTTTCAGAGAAAGGTCTATTGCATGATAACATTTCTGAATAACATCTACCTTTTGATATAGATCCTGCTAGACAACTTCCAGCTTCTCATTGATTCCCGATGCTTGTGTTTTGAAAGAAGTGATATCTATTGTTGTGTTCTCTGTTTGGACCAATTTAGCTTGTAGTTGTTCAATCAAATTGTATTGTTGAGTGATCAAACCTTTGTTGGTCTGTGAACTCTGGTAGAGCAGCTCAAGGTTATTATGTAACTGCTTCATTTGATGCTGATAACCAGCCCTGATTTGTTCAATGTCCTGGTTCATCCTGCTTCTAACAATCTGTTATGTACTATGTATCTCATTCTGCAATTGCTCTACCAAGGGACATTTCTGTTGCAGTTGTTCGGTTAAATTGTCCGCTGACCATTGATTGGCAGTGGCAAAATCCCCTAGTGAATCTGCAACTTCCTTTGCAAACTTAGGGTCATCTTGGTCTTTCCCATCATACACCAATCTTTCCTTTTAGTAACTACTCCATCCTTTTGGTGAGATTCTCTTCTTACAATATCCTTTTGTTTCTTACTGGAAAAGAAACTTGAGGGAGGCATCTCTTCAGACAAGATAGGAGTAAGATCATCAACATGAATGAGCTCTGAATTAGGATTTCCAAAACTAGTCTGTAAAGGGGTTAATGATGGAATATGAGAAATAATTGATGTGGAATGTTCCTGACCTATTGTATTTGGTGTGCCACTAGGAGTAGCTAGCATTGAATGAGGAACAACTTGTCCCAGATTCATGAAAGCTTCAAACTGAGCTAATACTTGTGGATCATTCAAACCTGACAGTGATGTTTTTATTTCGTGAAATAACATTTCTGGGATTTTTGGGACTTCTTCAACTTTGTGCTTAGTGGAGCAACTTAGCTCAGATCCTGTGGGTTTAGCTTCTTGTGAAGAAGGCATGGGTTTTGACTCTCCTTGCAATATCTTTGGTAAATTGTTTTGTCTGTGCTTTTGAAAGTTGAGGAAACCAACTTGTTGGTCGGGAGGCAAAGTTTGGACTCTGAATTGAACTTCTTCATACGATCTAACTCCCCTGAATATCTCATCATAAGGAGAATCCTCATGGATGTATCACTTCATGTTAAATTGAACCAAATGATTTTCCACTATTTTATGTGGATCATGTTTTTTGAATTTGATGTCAACTAACTTGACATCTTCCAGGGCTACGACCTCGACTTTAGAATGACCAAAATCTAACAACGTGAACATACCAACTTGAAAGGGAAAAGTTGGCCAAACCTTTTTCTGAGTTACTTTCAATTCCTTACCGATACCTCCTACTATTGTTTGGTATGTCACTTCTCTGCATACCAGCCTGTCAGGTAAAAACTATGGAAGGGCATGAGGAGGAACAAAACAACCAAATACTCTAATGTAAGAGAAATTCTCCTCAATGAACCAGTCCGCAAGTTTTCCCAAGTTCCCCATAATCCTTTATGAAATTATGGGCTATGGGTGGCCATAGATAGCTATGTGAACAGGTACCACTACGCAGTGACATATTTCGTAAAAGAAATCTTTGGCATTTTCCTCCCATAATTTGGAATGGTAGAAATGTATTGGCTCAGAGCTGGTCGAGGTCCAACTCCAGTTCATCAGGGGGGATGGGGTCATGAAACAAATGACATCCATAATATATCCTGACATGTAAAAAGGAGCAGGTTTCCCTTTTGATTTTGATGATTGATACTCAACAATTTCCTTGGCCAAATTGTCAGATAGCATTTTAGCCCAATTGAAGGTATAACCCTCGACTACTTCATTCATTATAGCTACCCACTCCATCGAGAAATGTCCAGGGTTCTTTTTCCCAAACATGCGACAAAGAATCATGGCTATATATAACATATGAGCATATAAGGATGTCGTGGCATACATACCATGAGCGTCGGATCTTAATTTTTCCAGATGTCCCCACCAAGTCTTGATTATATCATGACCATTTCTACCATATTGAGTGCATTCTCTTCTCTCAAAATCTAGGAGAGATGTTGCATTTAAGTATATTTGGGTGTAGGGGAAAGATTATACATTACTTGTAGATTCTCCGATCGAAAAGCGCTGACGGCGGTCTGCTAGTGGTTGATGACGCTTCTGGTTTGGATGTCGACATGTTCCAAAGCCCAATTTATCATAACATTGTAGGGTATAATTATGGGTTGTGCATTGATCTTACGCAGTTCTAACTGTGCTACAAATTTAATCTTGGCTGAGAAGGACTCGTTGTCCTCCTCGGCAGAGTCGTCTGGATAGTTAATAATCTCATGCTCTAAGATATCAAAAATCTGCTTCCAAGACTTAATGGCATCCACAACTCGCAGAGATGTGTCTGATAGAACATCTTCATTTGGATTGGAATCATCTCCTGATGCATCAAGCTTCTTTGCATCTTTTCGTGGCGCCATAATCCTTAAGGAAATAAAATTATCCTGCATGTAACAAGAGAAGTCTGTAAGCTCTTCACTAAATGAAAAACTGTTAATGGCAAATGGAAAAATGATTTTGAAATCCGAAGAGCTTTATTCATAAAGTCTATCGATCTTCGTATAGATCTACTGACGAAGAATTTATTAAAAACTTAATGGAATTTATTACATGGTGATTCACAATCTTTATTGAAATCATTAACCTTAATTAAACATAAATGTCATTAATACTTCGACGGTTCGGCGTTCGGAAGCTTTGGATGTGACAAGATGGAAATCTCTCGAAGTTTGAAACTGCAAAGTAATTAATTAATACATAATCATTATTAACCTAAGTTATTAAATGTTTTATTAACTTTTTAAAACACTTTTTTACTTTTTGTGATTACTTCGGCGCTTTGGTACTTCGGCAGTTCATGAACTCAGTCTTTGTTAAAACTCCCGAAGGGCAATCTCCCAGAGTGACGTGGTAGAGATGATGTCATTCTTGATGATGTGTCAAGAAAAGAGAGGTGCCACGTGTCACTTGAAAACATGAGAATCATCCGACGTAAATGTCAAAAATAAGTGCCATGTGTCAACCCAAGAAAAGATTTTAAAAGACATGTGTACTATGACGCGTCTGTAAGTCCTTTAGAATTTATCATGAGTGACTATCTTTGGGACTTCAGAGCTTTGGGGTTTTTGTTGTTTAGATTTGTTGGAATACCCGAAGCATGAATCTTCGAAGCGACCATTAAAGACTTTCTTTTAAAACTCAGGCAACTTCTAAACTTCGAAGATCATTAGGACCGTTCGATCAAATTAGAGTAACTCATCGACAATAGATATTGTAAGCGCCTTATTGATAAATAACAACCAATGGATTTATTTTAAAATTAAAAGGCAACTCTCTAAGTTTTTTTCTTTTTGGGTGAAATTTTTTATTTCTAAGAGGCAAAATCTAAAGTTCAAAAGCTCAAAATTATACGTGTTCTAACAAGCCCCAAGTTCCTGCAGCTAAATAATGGCAATTTCAAAGTGAAAAAGTTGAATCTGAAAAGAAACGAACAAATGTTTATGTACAAGGCTTGATTTGGTTGTATTGAGCTTAGTCATATAGCTCTACTAATGACCCAAGAAGGAATTTAATTTTTTTGGGCGAATTTGAGCATTGTTGTAATTTTGGAAAATATGGGAAATTGGAAAAAAAAGGTATTTCTTTGTATGATGATGTCAGCATGGCATGGACTCCACGTGTCAGCTGACGTGGTAGAAGAAAGATGTGTGTTTCCATAGTGGCAGGTACATGTTGGATGGGATTATAGTTGATAGGTGATGTGGAGCCATGTGGCATACCAACTGTCAGTCCCACGAGACTGCGGTAAGATCTTGGAAGTTTGTCCAAGTATCAGTTCGCGAATCCGCGAAGACGGAAAAATGGCTAAGTGTTGGGACTTATTATGAGTTTGTGAGTCTGCGAGTCTGTGAAGACAAAGAAATGGCTAAGTGTTGGGACTTATTATGAGTCTCTGAGTCCACGAAGATGGAAAAATGACTAAGTGTTGAGACTTTTTGGACGGGCTTATGAAAGAAAAGTTATAGGACCGTGAGTCTGTGAGTCAGCAAGTCCACGAGTCTGAAGAAGTGGAAAATGATTAAGTGTCGAGAATTTTTGGACAGACTTATGAAATAAAGGTTACAATATTGTGAGTCTGTGATTCCGCGAATCTACGAGCTCGAAGAAGTGGAAAAATGACTAAGTGTTGAGACTTTTCAGACAGACTTATGAAAGAAAGGTTACAAGATTGTGAGTCTGTGAGTCCGTGAATCCAAAGAAGTGGAAACATGACTAAGTGTTGAGACTTTTCGGATGGAATTATGAAAGAAAGGTTACAAGATTGTGAGTCTGTGAGTCCGCAAGTCCACGAGTCTAAAGAAGTGGAAAAATGACTAAGTGTTGAGACTTTTCAAATGAACTTATGATATAAAGGTTACAATATTGTGAGTCTGTGAGTCTGCAAGTCCGCGAGTCTGACGAAGTGGAAAAATGACTAAGTGTTGAGACTTTTCGAACATAATTATGAAAGAAAGGTTACAAGATTGTGAGTCTGTGAGTCCGAAGAAGTGGAAAAATGACTAAGTGTTGAGACTTTTTGGACAGACTTATGAAAGAAAGGTTACAAAATTGTGAGTCTGTGAGTCCGAAGAAGTGGAAAAATGGCTAAGTGTTGAGAATTTTCAAACGGACTTATGAAAGAAAGGTTACAATATTGTGAGTCTGTGAGTCCGCAAGTCCGTGAGTCCGAAGAAGTGGAAAAATGACCTAGTGTTGAGATTTTTCGGATGGACTTATGAAAGGAAGGTTACAAGTTTATGAGTCTGCGAGTCCGCGAAGGAAAAAGAAACTAAGCATTGGTTGTGGGTTAATGGAAGGTATGAAAAAGAACTATGATTGATATCCATGATTAATCTATTAAGATAGATCAACAGACGAGAGTGAAAGTGCAATGTGAAGTTGTAAGGGAGTTAATTACTAGGAGGTCATACACTTTTGATCAGGACCGTTGGATCTGAAAGTGGATCGATCCCCACCATGTGTTTTGGAGTGAGAGAAGAATTCAGGACTTCAGGTCTCCGAAGATGTTGTAGACCTGTACAAGAACTTTAAAGGGCTATAACTTTCAAGCCATAGCTCGATTTCGGGAAAGAGTATAGTCGTTGAGAAGTTGTTTCGGGGAGGACTACATCAAGAAAATCAAAATTCGAATTGGTGCAATATGTCCTTCATAAATTGATGAATAAATAACATGTATTATAATTAATGAAATGTTTTATAATATGCATGTTCTAACAATGATTATTACATGTAGTTTTCTTGCAGAATTAGAGGTATAGAAATAAACTTTAGTTCTTATATGAGGACTGGAGTTATGGAAGATGCTCAAGGATATTACATCCATGAGGAAGATATCATAGGTCTGCATGTTGGCATGGGGAGTGCTGAGACAGATTCAAATGGAAGAAAAGATAGGAAAGATCATGTCAGTATGAGAAGTTTGCAAAGGAAAGTGCGGGAAAGGTGTTGCAAGGTTTTCAAGGGTCTAAATAAAAGCAAATGAATATTAATATTCAAATGATATAAATATTGAATGGCTTGCAAAGGAATGTCAATAGATATTTCACATAGGGTATGAACCCAACAAGTAAAGAATGTCATTGCATGCACAAGAAGCAAGGAAGACTCCATAACCTTGAAGATAGAAATATAGTAAAGGCAACAAAATCTTGTTGCAAGAGAAGGAGAAAATATAGCCTGAGATGAGGTGTGACTTATGGTTGGATCAGTCATCTATGTGAGAAATCATGGGGATGTAGGAAGAAGGAATTTTCAGATATGATCTAGCAACTTTTGTCTAAAATTACACAAGCAAGAAAGATGCCTTTGTTATCAGAGTGCACGTCAACATCAAGGTACAGGTGCAAATGGAAAAGGGTGGCATTTCCATTGGAGTAGGGTGGTCTTGAATGGCCAAAAGGTGCTTCACAACGAATCACTCAATGAAGTGAAGAGAGATATTTAATATTGAGAAAATCCATGGGGGGGGAAGAATGTTAGAAATAAGACATGAAAAAAGTATTTCATAATGTTGAAATGCCAGTCAATGATAATGGTATTCCAAGGCTGGTTTGGTCAAGAAAAATAGGAAGTGGTGAATTAAATTTCAGTGTTAATATGAAACTGGAATAGTGCATGTTACAACACTATGAATATTGATAATTTAGCCAAAAGATGTTGGGGCATAATTCTTTGCATAAAGTAGTTGCGAGATGGCAACACTAGTGGACCAACTAGTGGCTGGAAATAAATAACGACCAAGTGAGGCTTGGCTAGCAGGTGTAGAATAAGGGCCAGTGGTGCACAATTGAGAAAAATAGCAATGCACAAGGAAGCAAGGTTCTACAGAAATTCAAAGACAACCATCTACAACAATAAAGCTAAATAATTGATTAATATGAAATAGATATGCATTGGAGTGCATGATAAATTTGATGTGGGATGTGTAGAATAAAGATAGAATGCATGTGCATAAAATGGGCATGAAAGATCAAATGTTTGATGTACATTGATGTGCGTTTTTTCATGTAGACATGCCTGAACATGCTGGTGGCATGATTATAGACTAAGAGTAGTTTGTTGATATGTGTGTGTGTGTGTGTGTGTGTGTGTGTGTGTGTGAAATAATGATGCTATGGTATTTGAATAAAACTAATGATGGAACTTGTATCCAGAAAACATGATTATAGCATGACAATATTGTTGCTTATGGTATCCATCCATATGAAGACAAATGAGGATGGAGAAAATGTTGACCAATAAAATTAGTGAAGGGAGTCGATGAGCTTCTACAAATGTAAAAGATCAGGTAGCATCAAGTAAATTGATAACATGGGGTTGTTATAACATATAAATGTTGAAGGGAATGAAGGTAAGAATACCCTCATTCTAATTTCAATATTTGAATTGATGAAAAGGCAGGAGGCCTTGAGTATGCAAATATATTTGTTGCTTGAATGCATTTATGGGAAATTTAATTGCATATGGTGTTATGTTGGTTATGAATTCATAATCGTGTTAAGTTGGGAGGCATTACTCTTGTTGTAATAATGAATGTCATTTGAGATGGTCATGTGTGAGGCCATGATGAGTTTGGATATGGAAAGGCTATAGTTCTATCCAATTCCATGATGGCTATTCCCTATGTAAATCAGGTTTGGACTGCAACCTTTTTGCCTATGCTAAATAGCACTAAGGGATGATGTTCCTAGTGTTGTGTATGGGTTGAAGAGGAAGGTATCCAAAGGATCAGATGGGTTGTGGGAAAGGTTTTGTATGGTGTATTGAGGCATGAGACATACCTTCCAACTCACATGGTGGAATACATGACATGAGCATATGGTATTCTAAAATCAATGCAATGATGCATTTTGTAAATGTGACCAGGATTATTGGCACATTGGTTTTAATTACTGATAAAGTTTGATTACATTATGAGAAACTTGATTTGATGATAATGCATGTACAATGAAAGATAGTGTTATTCTAGATAATATGATGAATAGTAGAATGGCATTTTAATGTGAATAATGGTTGGAAATGATAGAATTGTTGGGTAGATATAATTCTGATATCATTTCATGAACTACTAAAAATATGCATGAGTACTAACAATCTTGTTTGGATGCAAGAAAGTTGAGGAAATTGCAGACATAATGGTTTGGATATGGCGATGATGCATGCCCATAAGAAATATTGAAATCTACTACTGCAAGAACCAAACATAAAGAGCAGAAATCTCATGCGTGGGAATTTTTATTTTCCTGTATAACCAGATTTGAGAAATAGATAATTGAAAATTGTTACGATATACTAACAATTTGTTTGGCTGCATGGAATTGAGGAAATTGCAAGTAGAATGGTCTTGGATATAGAAAGTATGTGGTCTTGTACGGAATACTAAATCTATTGTTGCAAGAGCCAAACAATTATGAGCAAAAAGACTCATGTTTGGGATATTTTGTTTTCATGTATAAAACAGATTTGAAATTTTATAATTATATGATGATGTCTCATGTTAATTGTATGCATGTAATGTAGATGGGATGATTTCCACAGGTTACATATTGCTAGTGGAAGTCTAGCAGCAAGTTAGAATTTGTCTGTGTGAGAACACCTTGGCAAATAATGGATCGCATGAGGAACTGTATAATAGTGAAAGGGATGTCTGAGCCTAGAGGGTGAGTTGCACTGTCGAAGAACCAGGTTATCAGGCCTAAAGAGTGAACTCATGTGTGAGTTTCACTATCGAAGAATCAGGTTGTCAGGCCTAAAGAGTGAACTCTAGTGTGAGTTGCATTATCGAAGAACCAGGTTGTCAAGCCTGAAGAGTGCACTCTTGTGTGAGTCGCACTGTAGCAACAAGGTTGTTGCTGGTTATTTTTACTAATATTTTTCCTAGCAGTGAGTCCCTTGAGTTCCCAGTAGTGAGATTCCTAGCTACATGTGCCAGAGAGACCATGATAAATGGATGGAACATTCCTTGGGTTATCCCTAATAAATAGATGGTACATCCCTTGGGAGAACCCTGATAAACGGATGGTTCATCCCTTGGGATAACCCTTATAAACAGATGGTACATCCCTTGGGCTATCCCTGATAAACGAATGGTGCATTCCTCGGGTTGGGAAAGTCAAGAAGAAGAGAGCTGGTGGAAATCAGGATAGTTGTAGGAGAATGCCACTGGCTTATGTATATGTTTTAGGCCAAGGTGCCTTTGTATTTATGATTTTTGGGGCTAGAGTGCCTATGTATCTGTGGTATTGGGGCCAGAGTGCCTATGTAATTTTCTTAGGATAGAATGCATGTGTGATTTTGGGCTAGAGAACTTATATGTTGATTATTGGTCAGGGAGTCGGAATTGTAAAATGAAATTACACATGTAGGGTGTTGTGCACTAAGGACAGTGCAAAAATAAGGGGGAGGGGATGTAACATCCCCAATTCAAATCCCCATGAATTATAATGTAATTATATAAATGTGAGTTAGGTTGGTGAGTCAATGAAATGGAGTGAAGAGCTCGTATTGATCTAATGTGGTCTGGGGGCGAATGGCATGCTATGAACATTGATTAATTAATAAAAGGAAGAATCGATGGTTGTGATACGAAAGAGATGAAGAACAATGGGGGGATATGATTCCATAAAAGAGAGGGGTCCAAGGGGGGATTATTCATGGGTATTAATCCAACCCACATTCCTGAAATTAGTATCTTTGTGTATAACCTTCTATTTGTTTATTGAGTGTATGAGAGACCAATCATTAAACTCATGTAAGAGGGTGGGTGTGAGAAGTCACATCCCATAGTTATTGGAGAGCATGGGATGAAGTACAATCATCCTTAAGAAGAGTGAGATTCAAGAAAGCAAGGAAGAAGAGGAAATTTGCATTCAGAGGAGGGATAGTTTTTACATGCAGGTTTTGGACAACGAAGGAGGAGCAGAGGGATGGGAAGAAGACAAACCATGGTATACTTGAAAGAATCCATTGTTTGGCTGTGTTTTTATGCTAAGAAATGGGCACGTGTGCCTGTAAATTGGGTTGTGAGACTGTGGTGCAATTTTATGTGGAGAAAATGACTTAGAGCCTTGTGAAGGTTACTGTGAAAAAATATGAAACAGATGAGAGTTCCTAGAGTTCCCAACTTAGTGATTCCTGGCCAATTGAATGCATTAGTGGCCTTGATAAACGAATGGTACATCGCAAGGGACTGTGAGCAATGAAGGGGGTACATTCCTTGGGTAGTGCAGGTTGTGGGGAAAAGAGAGAGATGGAGGTTGGGAACTATTGTGAGGCCAAAACCTGGGTTTGGGGTTGCTTTGTGTGGAGAGTGGATAGCTAGTGGGTCAGATCTCCTTGTGGACTCATAGCCTCAGCTCGGGGGTGGATTTTCGATGAGCGAAAATGATCATCAGTGCCTATGGTTGGGAGTTTCATCCTTCGTTTGCAGCCATTTGGTTAATCATTAACATACAAGTGTTTTTGTTATGTTCCTATATTAATTATGTTGTGTAAATGGTTTATATGAATGTTATGTGTTTATTGTTTGCTTGAACATTCATATTCATATTTAATATATGCTTCTAGATGCATTCAGAATTATGGTATCATTCAATTGGTCAATATTGTGTGTGATCCGCGACTGGTAAGCTACGGGAATTTAATTAGCAATAAATCTTAATAATTTAATGAGTTTATGCACGTAATGTTGCTTAGCTGAGCGTTGGGTACATTACATTATGGTATCAGAGATGATAAATAGAGATTTTTTGTGTGACATGGCCCAACCATGGTGGTTGGATACGTTACACCCAAAACCCACCATCCCTACTCCTCAGGCTCCTCCTCTCAAGGTCCAAAAATTAACACAGGCAGAAATGGTGGAACACCAACTCTAGGGTCTTTGCTACAATTGTGATGATAAATTATTTCTCAGGCACAAGTGTAAAGAATTGAAACTTTTTATGGCCATTTCAGAGGATGTTTCTAATGAAGAGGTTGAGGTTTCACCTGAAGAAAATCTACTCAAAACAGAAGATCCTATGTCGCCCTCTGATCCTCCTAAAGTTGAACCATTGATTTCACTGAATGCTCTCACTGATTTTTCTACTCCCCAAACCCTCAAATTGATTGGTTACATTAAGCACAGGAAATTCATCATCCTAGTTGATAGTGGAAACATCATTCATCGTCGTCTTTCTCAAGATGTCAATTGTTATATCCGTGCTGTCAACAATTTCCAATGGTGGTTCCATGAAATGTGGGGGGCATTGTTAAAATGTGTGCCTACAAATTGGTCAGTATAACCTGAAATCTCACATGTTTTCTATTGACATGGGTGGTTGTGACATTGTTCTTGGTGTTGAATGGTTACACACTATTTGCCCCATCACCGTGGATTTTAAGGAATTAACCATGCAATTCCAACAGGAAGGAAAACAACATAAATTCCAAGGCATTACAACAGGGTCTCCAAAGAACATCAACTCCCAATGCATGGAAAATTTACTCAAAAAATGTCATTCTAGAATCATTGCCCCAATCCATTCCATTCAAGCAGTTGAGACACCCCCGATACACCCCGACCTTCAAGCGATCCTTTCCTGCCATCCCACTATTTTCCAAACTCCCTAGGGCCTTCCCTGCTTCTGCAAATACCATGACCATTCCATTCCTTTAATCCTAAGCAATCTCCCTCCCAATGTTTGCCCTTATCGTCATCCCTTTGCTAAAAAAAATGAAATTGAGAAAATTTTCCAAGAATTGTTAGAAGCGAGTGTTTTCTGTCCCAGTACCAACCTCTATTCTTCCCCTATTGTCATGGTCCTCAAGAAGGAAGGAACTTGGCATATGTGTCATTATTTTTGTTCCCTTAACAAACTTACCATCAAGGACAAATTTCCCATTCCTGTCATAGATGACCTTCTGGATGAACTCAGTGGGGCTCAATACTTTACCAAACTTGACCTACGTTTGGGCTACCACCAGATACGTATGAATGAGGAAGACATCCCCAAGACTACATTTCACACTCATGAGGGCCATTATGAGTTATTGGTCATGCCCTCCGGTCTCTGTAATGCCCCCTTCAGTTTTCAAAGCCTCATGAATCATGACTTTCATCCTTTCCTCCATCACTTTGTGTTAGTTTTATTTGATTATATTCTCATCTATAGTAAAAGTTGGCCAACCCATCTCACCCATGTAGATCAAGTTCTCCATCTCTTCTCCAAGCACCAACTTTTCCTCAAACAATCTAAATGTGTTTTTGGCACCTCTTAAGTTGAGTACCCGGGTCATATTATTCGCAAGGATGGTGTAAGGGTGGATCCCAAGAAAATTGAAGCTATGCAGAATTGGCCTCACCCTAAAACTCTTAAAAGTATGTGTGATTTCTTGGGTTTAACAAGATATTATTGCAAGTTTGTTCAGAATTATGGAAAAATTGTGGATCCTCTCACAACTCTCCTTAAAAAGAATGTTTTCAGTTGGACTCCAACAACTAATCAATCCTTCCAAGCCTTGAAAGAAGCTATGTGCACTACTCCTTTACTGTCCCTACTTGACTTCACCAAGACCTTTGTTCTGGAATGTCATGCATCCAGGAGAGGAATCAAGGCAATCCTCATGCAAGATGGATGACTTTTGGCTTTCACCAACAAATAGTTGTTAGACCCACATTTGGGTCAATCGATTTATGAAAAGGAAACGTTGGTTATTTTGCATGCAATGGATCTAATATGACACCCTTATCTATTGAGACAACACTTCCAAATTAAAACCGACCATCAAAGCCTCAAGTACTTCCTTGAACAACAAATTTCATCCCTGGAGCAAAAAAAATGGGTGACCAAGCTATTTGGATATGATTATGAGATTGTTTACAAGAAGGGAAAATAAAATGTGGTGGTTGAAGCTCTTTCCCAGAAACATGAAGATGAAGGGTCCCTCTTTTCCCTCTCATTCATTGAAGAAGATTGGCTTCAGGATGTTCGACATGAATTTTTTCAAGACCCCAAAATTTCCATCCTAATCCAAAAACTTCAACAAGATCCACAAGTTGCTCAAGAGTACTCTTGGCACAATGAAGAGTTTCGCTATAAAGGTCGCTTGTATTTAAGAAAATAGTCAGCCCTTAAAACCAAGGTGATATTTGAGTTTCATGCTTCACCTACAATGGGCCATTCAAGTTTTACCAAAACTTATGAATGATTAAAACAATATTTCTTTTAGGGCGGTATGAAATGGGACATCCACACGTTTGTGGCTGAATGTGATACATGTCAACGCAATAAGGAAGAGATTGTCAAACCTCCTGGTACACTCCAACCACTTCCACTTCCACCTACTTTTTGGATGGATATTTCCATGGATTTCATTGTTGGCTTACCCAAATCAAGCAATAAGTCAATCATCATGGTGGTAGTGGATCATCTTTCCAAATATGCTTATTTCTATGCTCTTCAACACCCGTTCACAACATACACAGTGGCTCAATTTTTTATGAATAATATCTTCAAACTCCATGGAATGCCTCATTCTATTGTTTCTGACTGTGATCCCACTTTTATCAACAATTTCTGGCAAGAACTATTCAGGATCCAGGGAACTCAATTTCATCTCAATACAACTTATCATCCCCGGACTGGTGGCCAAACGGAAGCGGTCAATAAGTGTTTGGAAACATACTTGAGGTGTTTTGTGTCTGACATACAACATTAGTGGGTTCAATGGTTACCCATGACTGAATGGTGGTACAACACCTCTTATCATACTGTCACTCACATTACTCCTTTTGAAGTAGTCCATGGACATAAGCCACCATCGATTCTCCCATACATGCCACGTGTCTCCAAAGTTCAGGAAGTTGACTGCAATCTTACCGTCTGCATGAACATTATCCATACTCTCAAAGACAATTTGGTAATGGCTCAAAATTGCATGAAGCAATAGGAACATTAGGGTCATTCTGAATTCCAATTTTCTTAAGGGGATCATGTGTTTCTCCACCTCCAACCATACAAGTAGACTTCACTCAAAGCCCAGCAGTGTCAGAAACTTGCACCAAAATTTTATGGTCCTTATACTATTATCAAACACATGGGGTTAGTTGCCTATCGGTTATATTTTCTCAGTCACTCCAAGATACATCTTGTTTTTCATGTCTTAGTCCTGAAGAAAGTGATTGGCACCAAATGCCACACCCAAACCAACCTACCAGAGTTGGATGAAGAAGGTTCCATTCGGTTGCAGCTACACGTCGTATTGGAGTAGAGAGAGTGTCGTCTCCGTCAACACACCATCAAGGAAGTTTTGGTTCACTAGAAGGATACTCCACCAGAAGATGCCACCTGGGAACCAACTACCATTCTGTAACAATTTCCTCATTTAAGCCTTGAGGACAAGGCTCTTTTTCAAGGTGGAGGGCATGTTAGGGACCTAACCCCTCACATAGATAAAATAATATATTTTCCATGTAACAAAAGTTGACATTGGTTAGTAAGGCCTATTTAATAAATGTGAAAAAGTCAATGTAAGAAGACCTAATAGAAGCTTTTGCTTCTATAAAGATCTTCCTCTAGAATTATATTTAGAAGATAGAATTAGTAAATAAGAGTAGGAGGCATGATAAAGTTGGTCTTGAGAATTAGTGTAATAGAGATCTGCTTTGTTGGAGGTTGACCCCTTGATGAGGCAAGTGAACATTGCTTTCTTTGAATAAAGGTATTATTTCTGGTGTTTCTCTTCTCATATTTTGTTGTTCCATTGATATCTGGTGAATATTCTTATTTCTGCATAATATATTACATCTGGTACCTTACAAGTACAATATGGTTTATACTATTATTTTCAACATGCACGTTGTGGAACTATATGATAAATATAGGGTTTCATTTAAAGGGTACATCTCTTTCATTGTCTTACCAGATTTAAGGGATGTTCAATGTAATAGGTTTCTCTTGAGAGAACTTGTTAAAAGATGTGAAATTTACGAAGTGATGGTGCGATGGATGTCATGAATGTTTGACTCATTGTAGAGCCACTTCATTCCAATGCACACCCTTCCTACACTCCCTGAAATTGGATTCAATGTTTTTTTGTGACATGCTCTACAATCATGAAATACAAATGAATGTGAAGAATGCCCTTAGGAATCTTATCGGTCAAGAACGTGCTAAAGAAAGAATTGACGGAGCTTTAGTGATAAAGGTTCTAGCCATTTTTTAGGATAATGGTAGGCCTAGTGACATCTTGGGTTTTGAAACGACCATTTTTGAAGGTGTTGGAACTTACTATTGTGAAAAGGGTACTTCATGGGTATTAGAGGATTCGTGTACATATTATTTGTTGAAGGTGGAAGAAAGTTTCAAACATGAGGACAAAAGTGCCCATTATTTTCACTCATTCAGCCAACCAAAGCTATTGGAGATTGTGCAAAATGAGCTACTTTCCCGTTTCCAAAATGAGATTGTGCAAAATGAGCTATTACAAGCCATCCCTCCCTAAAAAGCTTCGTCCTCGAAGCATAGGTAAAGACAAATCTTCTACCAATCTAACTAGTGATGTTTCTTCACTAATTACAAAGTTTTTAAATATACTCGCAATTGTTTCCAAGTCATTTTGCAATAGCTACTTTCCCGTTTTAAAATGAGCTACTTGGAAACAATTGCGAGTATATTTACAAACTTTGTAATTAGTGAAGAAACATCACTAGTTAGATTGGTAGAAGATTTGTCTTTACCTATGCTTTGAGGACGAAGCTTTTTAGGGAGGGATGGCTTGTAATATACTTTATGTATATTACAATGTTCATTAATTACTAATTAAATCATGTAATAATTATACTTTTAATGTAAAGTCACGTCTTTTTAGACAAAAAGACGTGACTCTACTCATGTACGTGTATCTATACATGTTGTTGTACATTGAATAAGACAACAAATAATAAATTTATTAAATATTAAATATATATTTCATATATATCTAGTTTCATGCTTCCACTCTCCCAATAATAATAGTGTGGGGGATTTGGCTCACAATTGATGTAGGTATATTTAAAGGTAAATTCATTCCCCCCTTCCAATGTACTAATTAGAGCAAGGCTATCTTTGGGAGCTTTAAGTCTTAGCCTAGTCCACCCATGTACAAACAAATTGACCCTATATCCATTGACAAGTCCTGAGTTTGGGCCTTCTTTGATGGAGCAAACCAAGGCTCCTCATCAATATGTGGAGCTAGAAGACTCCCATACCTAAATGATCATCACTTTTACAGATTCAAAGTAGGGTTAGGAAGGAGGACTAATATTTTGTTGAGTTACTTTCTTTAAAATTATTATTAATGCTTGTTGTTGAAAAAAGAGTATCTCGTATTCAAATTTATGGTGATTATATGGTGATAATCAAATGGGTAAAAGGGAAAGTAGGATGTTGAATATATTCTTGAGGCCCGTTTTTAAGAAAGTTAAGTTGTTTCAAGGTCCTTTTAACTCTATTTTATTTTCAGTGTTTGGAAAATAACAAAGAAACATATTCCCTATCAAAAGTTGGCTTATGCCTAGATGCTAGTACATGGTCAGTACTAAAAACAAGGGTGGGACACACTTAGGAATATGTTAAGCAATTTAATGCATAATCATTCTTTCTCATGTTTCTTTCATTTCATGAGGAATTTGTTCTTTATATTGTTGTTGAGAGTACGGGTTGTTGCTCACCTCAACTTTACATGATGTATTATGATGGAATCTCTAGACTACATGGGGTTTTGTTTAAGTGATGTTGTATGGACTTTGTATTTACAAACCTCCTTGATATCTTTTGTGAGAGCTATCATGTGTTTTTGAACTATTTTTTGTGAAAAAAGTTTGGTGGTGCTTTTTGATTTCTTTTCCCCTTCCGCCAGAAGATCCTTCAAGATTTCTTGTCAATCCTTACAATAGTATTTTGAAAACCATTCTTCGATGGTTGGGAATGCAAAATGCATGTACATAATGTATTTCTTGTATTTCTTTTCATATGAATATAATATGTTTTTTAAGGAAACAAAAAAAATCCACAGTTTTTGAAAATTTAGTTTCTTTGCTCCTTGAATGGCCTATGTCAGGAATCCAAGGTGTCAGTTCATCATCGATTTGGGCAATGGATGCATGACCCCTCTTCAATTGAACCTTGTTCTTCAAAGCCTCGACCTCTTTATTGACTATTGTGGAATATATTTGTTGGTAAGGCTCCATAAAATCCACCACTGGAGACATGCTTTGTTGAGCCTTCAATGGCCCTGCCTCTTAAGCTATAGATTCCTTACATTTGCGAGGTCTACCCCTACGTGTTCCCTTCTTAGCTTCAATTTCGACCTCCATAACTCGTCTCGACCATCCTTTAGTATGGCATTCCATTGCAAGTGACCAAGCCACCATCTAGAATGACCATGTCCCAAAGTAAAAATAAAAATCCCAAAGTTGCATATCCAATCTAGGCGTTGAGAACTAGTTCCCAGAGTTGAGAACTAATTTCTAGGGTCAAGCGCTAAGTCTTAACATCAAATACCAATTCCCCAAGTAGATTGAAAATTGCCAAAGCCTCATTCGAACAACCAACTTCCCTTCATAATTTAGATAAGTAATGAACTCTATTTCAAAACCTCTTCCAACCATTATTGAACAAATTAATAGAAATCCCACACTCATCATCCTATAAGCATTCACTTAATGAGAAATTAAACTATGATAACTCCAATCCTCACCGTTCTCACTCTCCATCTCTTCTCCACACTCAACCTATCATATGACATATATACTCTCTTTATCGCACGTACATTTCCTTCTCATCCCTAATATCCCATATGAAGAATTCAAATTAAAAAAACATTATAATTAATTAAATTATTAAAAAACGATTTACAACAAACCACCATAATGAAAATTTCATCAATGATTTAATTTGAACACAATAGTATCATTATATTTGAACAAGAGGAAGAGCAGGCAATGGAGACGGTGGTCGTATTTTTCAGAGTGGTTTAAAGATCTGACGTTGAAATTTGAGTGTAGTAAAAGTGTTAATGCAAAGTAACAAACTTAGAACTTAGGTATAAAACTTAGGTTATGCACCAATGAAAAATATTGCATATTGCAAATCATGTTAAAAAATTAGGAAAGGGAATGAAAAAAATCATTGAGAGGAGCAAAGCCTGCAATAGGACTTTGAATATTAGAACCAATAGAATTGTAAATAAATATTTTTTAGCAAAATATTTAATAAGAAAAATTACAAACCTAACTAAAAATGTAGGGATATAACAAATGTATTAAAATTCAAACATGAACTAGTAACCATTCAATGCTAAATCGAATGTTATAGTCCCTGCCTGCCTTCGACACAGACTAATAACATATTAATTCTTAAAATGCTTAAGAGCTTGGATATTGAAACCAAATGATAGGCTTAAGAGCTTTACTAATATCAATGTTGACTCAAGGAAAGAACATGGTTGGTGCCAACAACCTATGCCACATTGAAAATGAAAAATATATGTTAGGGCCTTTGAACCCAAGAGTATCTCATGGTTGGTGCTAACAACCTATGCCACATTGAAAATGAAAAAGATATGTTAAGAGTATCTCATGGTTGGTGCTAACAACCTATGCCACATTGAAAATGAAAAAGATATGTTAGGGTCTTTGAACCCCAGAGCATCTCAAAATTATTTTCCTACGACAATAAATTTAGATTACCAATACTAAAATTTACCTATAATAGTTTTGAAGGCTGGAAGGCTTTTGAATGTTAAATAATTTTTACCAAATGAAACAATGATACTCAATAATGTATTTGCATTTAAATATAATTTATATCGGGTTAATTATTCATCTCTTAAAATAACAATTATTTTATTTGTTTATAATATTAATTTGATATAATTTCTAAGAATATGTATTTTTTTTTTTTTAATTATAAATTTGTATCGAGGAAGATAAAATATTATATACATTTAACAAATCACATTTTTTTAATTTAATTTAAAATGAAAACCACATTTATCATAATAAAATTATAAAAATAATGTATCATTTTTAACTTTTTAATTTTTTTCTATTAATCTCGTCCTTTTCTCTTTAATTATTTTAACCTCATACCAACCTTCTTAAAAAGGATTCATAATGATTATATGTTAATTTAAAAGGCGATAGATCAAAAATCAAAGGAGGACCCAATTCCAATATTCATTATCAAAATCAGATAATTCAATGCTTAAAAAAAATGACAAATACAACTACCATCATCCAAGAGAAAATCACAATATACATGTATTTTTCTTTATTTATTTTTTTGTCACATTCAACTTTATTCTCGACCTTGGTTCCTTGAAACCCAATTTCGTCCTCACAAAAAAAATTATAAGCAAAAATTGCAATAATTGCTTTTACCATTTTACATAGATTACAAAGTTAAATCATTATAAGAAAAAATCCCTTATCAAGAAAACAAAAAGAATCACTTACTACCTAAACCATAATCTTAAACAATTTTACCATTATAATAATTAAAAATCATATTTCTTAATTAAAAAATAAAAAAAACATCATTAAAAAGCATCATAAAAACAAGTTATCTTTACCCCTTTTCTATAAAGCTTTGACTATAATGTTAAAACATGATTGTACCTTTCTAAATTGCATGGAAGGACACCATAGTTTCCTTTTCACTCACCACATAACAACATCATCATGATGTTATGACATAGAGATGTGATAGAAAAGACTATAGATAAACATTTGTTATTAAAAGGGGTGCTTGACATTTTCTCATAATTGGATTTGTGTTTGTCTCTTATTTAATGAGCCTTGCTTTTGTCTTTTTCCTGCCTTCCATGTGTAATGAGTGACATAGTGTGTAAATCTTTTCTCCCCTTCCATGTGTAATGAGTGACATGGGATTTAAAAAATGCATAAATCACAATCGGTGAAGAATTCTTCCCAATTTCAAGTGGAGAACAACGTAAAATGTTTGTAATATTTTTAGTAGTTTTTCCCTCGACATTGACACACTGATTAAGGGAATCACGTGCAATAGCCTCAGCTTAGGGAAGGGCCCATTCTACTTACCCACTGCCACTAATTATTATATGGTGTACATTGAATGTTGGTGTCGTGCTTTAATATCAATACATTATTTATTTAAGCAAAGGTATTAATTGTTTTGTAGCTTGGATACATAACGTGGCACTTTAGGTTTAATCATTGTTGGGTAGCATGTGTGTACGGATTTTGAGAGGATCCTATGCTTTGCCAATGATATATAACCTTCTCTACGTTATTTAGAATTTTCATATTCAATGCTGTTCATCATTGCAACAAGTTTTATAAATGTTATTTATAAAACTTGTTGCATGCCTTTCAAACAAGCAATATTGTCCTTCGCAGATGATTCATTGGTTTTACATGTATAGATCCTCTAAAAGATGCCCAATAATATATATATATATATATATATATATATATATATATATAAAACAAACTAAATTACTAGAAAACATACATACTATTTGCTTCCTTATTTTCTTCTAGAGAGGGTTGAGAATCTCATCTGGCCCCAACAATATCCATATCCATTGGTGTTGGTTGAACAAAGTCTTCTTCTTTGTTTTCCAAAGGCATGGAACTCACAAACATCTTGAAATTTAAGGAAACAAATTGGGCATTCTTGGGCATGCTTGTGATCACTTGTTTTAAATTCAAACATTTTACTTCACAAGTATCATTTTTTTCTTTTTTGTTGTTCCAAAGCCTCCATTACAACTACATAACATGTATTCTAATGCTCTTTCGGAGCATGGATTTTGCTAGTTACCAAAAATATGGAAGTCTTGTCATCAACAATTAGGCCCTCATGCTTGCAAAGAAACTTGTGCATATCCAGGATCTCACAATAGGGAAAATGTCCCATGTGACTATGACCTTCCATGTCTTGTAGCCACCAACAATATGATTCAACAACAAACTCAACAATAGGAACAAACCTTTCAATTTTCCCTCAATTTGCCAATGAATTCCCTCCAACTAGAGAAAGTCAAGCCCGAGACTCACCTCAATTTACAGGGTGGCCTATTCCAATCCGCAATCTTTAGGCCAAGCTCACATTCGCTTGCAATGCTATCAACACAAAGGGCAAGTCCAATTTCTACCGAGAAGCCATAGATCCATCGAGTCAAAGCCAAATGTGAAGCACAATGACCACATATACGATTTGGAAGGGTGTCAAGGTTTCTAGACCAAACACTAAACATAGGATATCATTCCAAGCTGCAAGCAATCTAGATGAACCAAGACCTAAACTTTGCTTGCAAAATTCATAAACCCACATGTGCTCAAGATAATAACAAACTCCACTTGATTATGCCTACCCTCTATTAAAATTGGACTATGCGAGGGTACTTCTAAAGTTATGAAGGTTGTAGTACATTCTTGTGATTTGATTGCCACCTGTCGATTGCCTTGAAATACTACATCCATGCAAAACTTTGGATTTGAAATTCCA
>ML831825.1:0-17723 GCA_009831015.1 Picea engelmannii | reverse complement strand
AAATATATATATATATATATATATATATATATATATATATATATATATATATATATATATATTAAATTAAAACTTAATCATAAACATTGTAGTTTAAATGAATTGGAAGAAGGGGGCGACCGTGACCGGGGCTTGGTAGCACGGTAATTTTGTTTTAAATTTTAATTAAATTAGTTTTAAAAAAAAAATTATCTCAATGTTTTTTTTTTTGTTTTTAATTTATCTTAAATTATTTTAGTTTTTTGGTTTCAATTAAAGAGGGTGATCCAGGTGGATCCAACTTTTCCACTGAATCAACATTTTTGAGCCTACAACGTTAATGTATCAGATTTTATTAGAAATATACAGTTATGTGTGCTTAGGCTAGAGTAGTATCGAGATGGGTGACCTCCCAAGAAGTCCTAATGTTTTACATGCCTATGAAATTTTGTAAACTTAGACCAATTTATCCCACATGCATCATGGGAATTATTTTCCTCTCACTCTCTCATATATAATCAAGGTGAAGAAGGTCCTTTGAGCATGCAATGAAGTGTGATGCAAAGCTTGTTGCGAATGAAGCGTAGCCAACATCTCTCTCTCTTTAGAGATAAGCTACCACCATTCTAGCCAATTTGTGTCCACAATATTTTGCTATTTTAGTATAAGTTGGGTTTCACTTTATTTTTGTGTTCTTTATTATCGTTTTGTTTGTATTTCATTTATTTATCAGTATAATCCAAATCAGTGGTATCAGAGCAATTTGCTCCTTGTTATTTCTTGGTGCATGTCCCTGACGAGGTCAGAGTATAGAGAGTTGGGTCTCGAGCTAGTTTTGCTTGGGGACAAATGATATTTCCAGCCCAAGAAACCTCCCATGGTGGAAGAAAAAAAAGATTATAGAGCAAGAGATCCTTTCAATATGCTACTTAAGGAATCTCTCATGCTATAGAGGAATGAGGTGATGGACAACTTCTCTCATATCCTGCAATGACTACCGATGGCGGCCGAGGCATCATCGACAAGCAACCATTTCATAGGTATGACGCCCTTCAAGGTACAATTTGATTTTGATATCCCCTTATTTGAAGGCCAGATAGATGTAGATTCTCTATAAAAATGGTTGAATCTGCTAGAAGGTTATTAATCTATCCAAAAAAAATCCAACGGTGGAAAGATCACCTTCGCACTCCTTAAATTTTTTCCACATGTCATATATTGGTGGGAAGTTTACTAGAAGAGGTAAATCACAGATGAATCTACGCCATTTGGGAGAGAAACCACCTGGGAAACCTGTATGGATGCTCTCAAGGAGGATTTCTATCATGCTGGAAGCTATGATGACCAATATATGAGATGGATGACTCTGCGTGAGGAAAGAGACCAGCCAATGTTGGAGTACACTAACTTCTCCCATACCTTACACTCAAATTTGGGCATCAGAGAATTCGAGCGACACATGGTTTTGAAGTATCGTAGTGGCTTACATAGGTTCATCCAAACAAAGATGGATTTCTTAGACATCTCCTTATTGGCAGTTGCTTATCAATATGCAATCAAAATCGAGTAGAAATTCAAGCTGCAGAGTAAGGAGTTTGGGTTTGCAAATACACCACAACAAAAGCATGGAAAAGGAAACCCTAACAAAAGAAAAAGCAAGGAAATCTCAAGTAAATCAATCCAAGCCGCCAGCTAAGATGGGTGATGGGAAGTCGAAGAAGGACATTAGAAAGTGGTGTGAGTTCCATAAAATCCCCTAGCACGACACCAATGAATGTCGCTCGAAACATTCATTGGTGGTCGATCTCAAAGAAAAAGAAATAGAAATTGAATTGGACTCTAATTGAAAGCACAATAAATGGAAACAGATCATCGATGCAGAACTCACTGCTACCATCATGACCAGAACAATCCAACCAAAAGAACCAGAGGAGCTTGAGGAGGGGGAGTGCCTCTTCCATTCACAGATGTGGGTGAAGGGGACCCCACTACATTTAATTGTTGATAGCAGGAGTCAGAAGAACCTGATCTCAACTAAGGTTGTCAAAAGAATGAAGTTGTTGACAATGCTACACCCCCACTTGTACACCATTGGATGGTTGAATACGAGACAAAATATTCGCATCAACCAACAATGTCCCCTACCCTACGACGTCAAGCCCTTCGAAGATGAGGTACTATGTAATGTTTCCCCACTCAAAGTTTGTGATTTTATTTTAATACAACCATATATGTGGAAACGTCACATTGTTTATGAGTCTTGTCCTCACAGTGTCATTGTTATTATAGGAGGTCAACTCTATAGGGTACTAGAGGTAGTTACAACTACTTCTATTTCATTGATCTCGGAAAAACAATGTTGCAAAGTAATCTCTTAGACCACAAAGATTGCACTCTTCACGATCCGGTCAGAAGGTGAACATAAGGACACTATGACCACCATAGCCTCGCCCAAGACCTTTCTATACATGAGAAGGAGGTCAACAATATTTTAGAGGAGAAAAAATATATTTTTTCACCTAGAGGGGTGCCTCTACACTGTTATGTCAAGAATTACATTGGCTTGGTGCCTGATGCTCCCTTACCCAATGGTCCAATCTACATATTCTCCCTTCCAAAGAATGAGATTCTTCCATATGTTCAACATAGCTCTATTGTCCATGACCCTTTTCAGGTGTGCTTTGGGTTCCAAGCATTAGCCCCCATTGATATAGCTCTTCTTGTTGCATCTTCACTGACACAGTCCTACAACACTCAGACCAAGAAAAGTAATGCAACTAGATTTATTGAATGGGTCCAACACCTCCAACTACAGGTTCATGACATCCTTCAACAAGCTAATGTCAAGTACAAGAAGGACAACTACTTCAGGAAGTCGAGCAACTCACCAAGATTAAGGTTCGACAAAAGTTTCCCCATCTCCTAATGGAACTTGACGTAATGGGGACCATTTCTTCCTATGGGGGGAGGATTGATCCAAGTGGATCTCGGTGGCCATCCACCTTTTCCATCGAATCAACATTTTCGAGCCTATGGTTTTGATAAACCATGATATTCACCCTTTTGATGGGGGATGTAATGTAATGCCATCTCCATTTGTTAATTACAACGATTATATGTACATGCCTACATATTTAATGCATCGGATCCCATTAGAACTTCGTAGTTAAGTGTGCTTGGGCTAGAGTAGTACTGGGATTGGTACCCTCCTGGGAAGTCCTAGTGTTTTACATGCCTATGGAATTTTGTAAACTTAGACCAATTTATCCCACATGCAACATGAGAATTATTCTCCTCTCACTCTCTCATATATAATCAAGGTCAAGAAGGTCGCAATGGAGTGTGATGTAAAGCTTGTTGTGAATGAAGCATAGTCAACATCTCTTACTCTTCAGAGATAAGCTACCACCATTATAGCCAGTTTGTGTCTAGAGTATTTTGCTAATTTTTAATAGAATTTGGGTTTCACTGTATTTATGTGTTCTCTGTTATCGTTTTTTGTGTATCTCATTCCCTTCTTAGTATAATCTGGATCAAAGGGGGTGGATTGATTTGAAGTAAAAGGAGCAACTTCTGCTAGGTTAGGTAGAGCAACCTATGATGGGTTAAGTAGAGCAAACTATGATGTGTTAGACGAGGTAGCTTGATTTGCACTAATGGATCTAGTCTTTCTCTTCACCATTTTCCATTTCTCTTCCTTTTAGGAGCTAATTGTGTTTGTGGAATATTATTTCTGCATTCTTTGGCAAAGTGCCCATATTTGTGACAAGTTTTACATTTGAAGGGTAACTATTCATAATCTAGTTTCTGCACATGTTTCCAACCCTCCAGATTGAGAAGGATGGCTTCTAGTAGGCCCTTCTTTAGATCAAATTCAACCTAGATCTATGTGCATGTAAACATGCCTAATTTGGGTTTAGATTTATCAATATACTTCCCAAGAGAATTTTGAATGCATCTAAGAGCATCTCAATGAAGATTGTTTTGTTAAGTGATTTTATGGAAATTGAATTTGTGTGGGAGGATAACATCATTTCACTTTAATTATTTAAGATAGACACTATTAACATACTATAACATCTTTATGTATAGCATACCAATCCTTTAATGTTGATTTGATGAACAATTAAAATTAATACCATGTAGATTTTGATTTGTTGGTTAAGTGGGGTGCTAATATTCCCCCACCGAGGTTTAATTCTTCCAAAGCAAAGTGATATGTTTAGCCCCTCCAAAAATGGTAGGGGGTGTCATGGTCGTGCAAGTAGATGATGCATGAATGATGGAAAATGTTTCTAGCCCCTATTGCCATTAGTGTTCCACCTCTATGCTAATTGGATGGAACTACTAGCTAAATTGAGCTTATTCAAATTTTCATAACTAAAATTAATCATCATAATATTTTGCAGTACATTTTGATTAGCAAAGAGTATAGATAAGTTTAAAACCATTGTTTTTTGATAGGAAAAAACAAACAAAATAAATTACTTTCGCTGTGAATGTAGAAAAAGATACAAGAGTTAGGTGATCTTTAAGTTTAGTGTGAAGATCCCACATTACAAGTTGGTCCAAAAACTAAACTAGTAACTTACCATAATGATCAAGTCCACTATCAGACAATTTATACCCAAAACACTATTGCTAACCATATCTATGAACAACAATTTGTCCGGGTAAGGAATTCCTCTACACATCTAGACTATATATATACAAAGTAATTGAAAATGAAAGAAATAGAGAGAAATGCCATGAACCAACTTCATATTCATACTAATAAAAAATAAAGAGACCATGCACACAATTGCAATGTCCTCATCTTCAATATTGTATCTAAATTCCTAAATTCCTAGGGATCTTAATCTAAACTTAGAATGGTTCTCATTGTTTGATTGATAGAGTTGGAGATTTTGGATGCCTTCTTTGATTTTCTTCTCAATTAGTTGATTAATTGATAGAGTTGGAGATTTTGTATGCCTTCTTTGATTTTCTTCTCAATTAGTTGATTGGGAAGAGATTTCTCCATCTGTGTAAGCCTATTGGGAATTGATATCGGTTTCCATTTCAAGACTAAGTTATTGGGGCTTGAAATATGACAAGAATGCCATTTATTTCAGATCATCAATATTACTTATCAACAAATATTGTTACTACAAGATTAAGTATAAGATGTTATATCAGCAAGTGTGTCCTTTATTACGAGAATATTAACTTATTTCCCAAAGCCAAAGTTAGTGAGAATGGAGATGAGACTAAACCAATAATCCTATATCATTAAGAAAGTCCCCCGAGAAAGTACACTTTGGAATTAATATTAGTAACTAAAGCTAACTAAAACATCATTTTGTAATACCTTATTGGATTTGCTAAAATAAATAAAATATTAGTTAACAAAGTCGAAGAATGATCATTATACATATTGAAATTGAAAACAACATCATGGAATTGTAAAAATTCCTTAAATCGAATCACTGATTAAATGGAGTATTGATCTCATCCCATGATGTTTGTTCAAGGAAACACTCACTCTCTTCACAAATCTAACAAACATATTTCAAATATCCCATTTTACAATGATGACAACCTTAAATAAATTATCCCCCATAAAAAAGACTAAGAAGATTGTCCTTATTTCATATATTTCATTGCTTAGCTCCCTCTCCTCTCACCCTTACATATCAACTTTATATATTGAATGTCCTGGTCATGTTGCTAAACATAAACATAAGATCTAGCCAGTTCTGAGATGAGTACCATGTTGAATATGCAAATTCCCTTAGGTTATTAGTGGATAGTGGGGTTTACCTCATTCATAAATCATGAATGAAAGAAAAAATATAGTACCATTAGAAGAGAAAGCACATTTTGTAACAACAAATTGCAATACATTTGTGCCCGCTAAGAAGAATAAAGTTTCACGTGTATATGTTACGTTGAACCATAGAAAAATAATATAGCTTAAGATTTTTCAATATATAAAATGTTAAAATTAAATACATATTACAGAGTTCAATTAGAATGATTTAATAAAGAAAATTAAATTAAAGTATGAATAAGTTCATATGTAATAGTTTTAATGTTGTATTACCGAACACGATTATATGCTTTACTATGCAATACAATTGAATAAGAATTTTTGAAAGAATTTAAGTATAGTTTTTTTTCCCGTAGAAAAAAGAACGTAATTTTATTATAATATAAAATTACAAAAATTAATGCTATAAACATTCCATATTGAAAAGCACTTAATTTTATTATAGTATAAAATTACAAAAATCGAATGCTATAACATTCCATATTGGCAAGTATGCCTCATGTGAAATTGTCGCTTCCCAATGTAATTGGGCCTATCTGACCTAGTTAGTTCATGTTCCAAAAAAAGAGAAAAAAAAGGTCTATCCCTTTAGTAAAGGGCAGATTTAATTACATCATCGATATTTATATAATTAGCAAGAAAAGATGAAAGATCAACGAGAAACATAATTAGAGAGAGTCCCCAAGGTTGCGAAAATTGCGAAAATATTCTGAGTAGCTAGCCGGGCTTTCTTCCTTGATGTGTCAATAGCCTTGCATCAAAAAAAGAATTTAAGTATAAATAATGAACTATTTATAATATATTTGGATTATAATTATGCTAATTTTCCATCTTAAATTATGTTTGGGGCAGTGTTCGATCTTATGTATGTAGTTAAGGTTAGATGTTATTAAAAAACATATGATTCCATTGGAGATAACCTCGGTGATGACCAAAATGGAAACATGGTTTCTTGCGGATACTATCTAGGTTGAAACCACCTTTTGGTCCTAGAGTATGACCTAAAACTAGTTTTGATTGGTTAAGAGCTTGTTGTCCTCTGATGTAAGGAAATGGGTTAACGACCCAAGACCTAGACACATTTAGTAGGAGTGAAAGTCTAGCCCCTTATGGACCACTAGCGAGCCATTTTAGGTGGCATGGTTTTCCTTGAATAGCAATGATGAGTTAACCCACATTCACAGATAACAACCAATGATGGTTGTCCTCATTAATAGTGAACAATTGAATTATGATATGTTTTTCCACCTTTGAAAAAAAATCACGTTAACTTTTTATAAATATATTTACATTTTGGAGTAATATTATTATTTATGATTTAAGTAAGAAAATGAAGGTTGGTGGGCTAGCTAGAGTGGTTGATGTTTTAAGCTTCTTGTAAGTGGTTGATGTTTTAAGTTTTCTTTGGAAGAAAAAGAAGAAAACATGAAATTAAAAGATAATTAAATAATTTATTTTAATATTAAAAAACTAAAATATGGACAAGTTTATATGTAACATTTTTATTTTATAAAACAAGGGAGATGAGTAGAAAAATTGTTTATTCCCTATTAATAAAATTATTAAATTTATTATTTTCCAAAGAAAAAATCTAGTAATTTTATTTTGAGGTAGAACAAAATTACAACTATAGATGCCTCATGCATTCCTTTGGTTGTGAGCCCCAAAATACTATAAAAAAGACATAAACGCATATTTGTTGTGTACATACATCATAATTCAAGGTAGATGTCTCTCATATATGTGCTAAAAACTGACTATATATAGTTCCATATACTATGCATAAAACTATCCAAAAAATATCTAAGGAAAGATCTTATGTATCATCTATTAATAGGTCCGGTAAATAGTCCAGATAGAAAGAATGTTCATAAGAATCATAAAGAGTTATGCTAATTGGAGGTACGAGTCATGAAAATATTCTAAGGAATCATCTTGGCTTTTTCATGTATCTTCCATGAGCCTCTATCGATCTCTAGTCCAACTTTTGAGAGGCAATCCACTTCATGGTTCCATTGCCTGTAAACATGATCAAAATTGAGATGAGAGAAGTCCTAGATGCTACTTTTGATATTTTGGAATAATGGAAAAAGTGTATAATTCTACAAGGAGAAATACCCCTTCATCCAATTGATGACCAATTGAGAATCCCCATAAATGTGAAGCTATGTTATTCCTCTTTCCCGGGATAACTGTAGAAGAAGTTTTAAAGCCATGAGTTCGCTAAATTTATTTGTGGCAGGCTTGAGCCTAGGTGAGAAGGAAATGGAATGAGTGCTAGAGATGTGAAGAATACCCCCAACCCCTCCCATTGAGGGGTCTCCTTGGGATACCCCATCAAAAAAATCCCAAGGCTTATCGGTATGAATTTGTGGTCCGTGTGGTATTTTGGTTTTCTTGGACTTGTTACTATGAGAAAAAATTGAGAGTATAACTAAGCTTTGAGAAGCGCAGAGATGAGGGGAGTGGACCTTGTCTTCAAACACTGCGTGGTTATGATCTATCCATATGCCTTAGGCCACCGTCAAGGGAAGTGCCTTGAGATTGTGAGAGTTTTGATTGTTGAACCAAGATTTTAAAGCTTCCTGAATAGATCTTCCAATCCATCTACACGAAATCCTTGTTTATTTATAAATCTTTGTCTAGACCTCTGAAGAGAATTTACAATCTAGAATGAGGTAATAAATTGTCTTGGTATCTCGCCCACGGAGACAACACCTTCCAGGTTCGTGAAAATTCCTTTTTTGGAGTTTTTCCTATGTGAGGGATTTGTTATGTAACAGAAGCCACATGAAAATATTTTCCTTTGGAGGGCATTTTAGCTTCCATAGATTTTCCCCCCACCATGGAGTAGGGTCTTCTCTAGATTCTTGAGCTAAAGATGCATAATCAAGCCATTGTGTATATTTTCCCAAGGGGTTTAAAGACCAAAGGGGCGTATCTTCCTAATCAGTGGAGAAAACAAAGGTGTTTTAGAGAGAATTGATATAGATGTTCCACCGAGGTTCATGGTTTCCCTCAGTTCCTAATTCCTCCTAGGTCAATCACTACAACTGACAATTTATATAGTTCCTTCTCATGATTCGGTTGAGGAATTAAAAACCACCTCTATTGAGATCCCTAATGAATTAATTAGGAATAAAATGGGTATTTTGACACCCTATCCAAAGGTCATTTCCAATAAGTACTTGGACTCCATTTCCTATATTCCAAATTAGCCATTTTCCAATTAAAGGAAATGAATTGATTATCAATTTCCATATAATGGGCCCATTCTGCACCTTGTTGATGGGATTCCATATCCATTCTACTATAGATTCATTAGGAAAATACTTTACCTTCGTGATCTGAACTCATAGCCATGTTCCTTGAATAATCCCCCACGCATTTTTGCATCCAGAGCCTTGGAGAAGAGACATGTATTTTTTAAGCCTCATCACCCTAAGGATTTTGGGTTTGCTAATTTATGCCATGAGGCAAGGGACATTGGTTTTTTATCCTCACTTCCAGTGCAAAAAAAGTGAAATGATAGCTGCCAATTTTTTCCCAAAATTCCTTTTGGGATCCAAGCAAGAGAGGTCCAGTAGACTGGGATAGCTTCTAAGATAGCCTTGACCAGAACCATGCGACCTACTCTAGAAATCCATTTGTTACACCAAGCATGAAATTTATTTTCCAGCTTTGCCAAGAGCCATAACTAGTCATTTTTATGATAACTATTAACTTTGAGAATGAACCCCAAATACTTGAAAATAGACCTCTACTTGAAGAGAGAGTATTTGGGATATTTCAT
Organism: Picea engelmannii; assembly: GCA_009831015.1. Taxonomy (NCBI): domain Eukaryota; kingdom Viridiplantae; phylum Streptophyta; class Pinopsida; order Pinales; family Pinaceae; genus Picea; species Picea engelmannii. Next base: position 8,139 of record ML831825.1, on the reverse strand, counting down.
ACATTTCCTATTCATAGAGGCCCCATGTGTACAAAGAAGACTTTGAAGTATTGATGCTCATCCCGGTGGCCTTACAAAAAACAGTTAGTATCTCTTCAATATGCTCTACATATTTGATGTTTCCTTCACAAAAAATGAGAACGTCATCAATAAAAAGTAAGTGGGGAATTATGTGTTTGGGACTAATAGTTATACCTTTAAAATGACCTCTCGCTGAGGCATCCTTCAAGAGCCTACTTAGGCCTTCCGGAAATAAGAGGAAAAGAAGAGGAGAGAGAGGGTACCCCTGTCTTAGGCCTCTTTTTGCTTTGATGAAATGTGTTTCAAAGCCATTTATCAGGATGGAAAAATAGGTTGTGCTAATGTGGTTCATGACCCAAGAGAAAAAGGAGTGGTAGAAACATAAATGAATGAGGAGTAATCTTATGTACAACCAAATTACTCTATCAAAGGCCTCGGATAAGTCAACCTTGTAAGTGATGGTGCTCTTATTGCCTATGTGAATGGAGTGCAAGCTCTCTTGAGCAAGTTCGATGGCTTCATATATTTGTCGCCCTTGTGAAATCCCAAATTGTTCAAGTGAGATATGGGTGGAAAGGATATCGTTTAACCTTTGGGAAATAATCTTCGAGATAATTATATATATGCTATTGCATAACGATATAGGTCAAAATTGTTCAAAAGTGGAGGGGTTGTTAGATTTGGATATAAGAGTGATAAATTTAGAGTTGTAAGCTGCCAACATTCATCCAATGGATTTGGAATACTCCACCACCTTTAACAAATCCTCACCCAAGATGTCAAAGAATTCAATGAATAATTCCACTGACATCCCCTCTAAACCAAGGCTTCTGTCCTTCTTGAAACTACTCAAAATCCCCTATATCTCCTCCTTTGAATCTTCTGCAATTAACTATTTGTTTACATCCCGGTCTATAGAATTAGGGAAATGAGAAGCCACATTGAGAATGCCATCTAAAGTTTCTCTTGATTCTTCCTTGTATAAGTTGTTGAAGTGTTGTATCCCTTCCTCTGCAAGATCTACAAATGAGGTTGCTTGTGTCCCATTTTCTCTATTAATTTCCCAAATAGTGTTGATCAACTTCTTGTTATTGGAAAACTGGTGGAAAAACTTGGTGTTTTCATCGCATTCCTGCAACCATATAGATCTAATATTAATTATCCATTATTGTTCCTTTGCTAGTATTGTTCTCATCTAATGATTTGAGAAGTTCCCTTTGATAATAATAAAAAAAGTGCCATGCCCCTCCTCTTGAATATGTTGTTGAAAATTTGTTTCAATCTCCAAATTTTAAATGTCTCTTTCATGTTTCCTTTTAGACCAGGAGATTTCTAAATATTTTTCTCTCTTCAAATTTTCAAGAAATTTAAGGGGAGGAGATTATGGGGATGATGCATCAAAATGTCTCCAACAATCCTTGATTTCATCAATAAAGGAGGGATCCTCCAGCCAAGCTGGATTCAATTTGAAAGGACCAGGGGGCTTATCCACAAAGGGAGTGAGTTCCAACAATATAGGGTTATGATATGAATCTCCATATGAAGAGACCCATTAGCAGATCCTGATGTCGGCTTCCATCATTTAGTCTAAGACAAGAAATCTATCCAACCTCTTTGCCACCCTTGCATCCTCTATTTGCGTATTTCTCCATGTAGGAGTAAGTTGTTTTGGTTGGATGTCCAAAAATCCTACCTCCTCTAGCTGGGTGAGTAAGAAATCAACAAGAGGATCCAACTAAGTTGTTCGTCCCAAATTTCACTGGCACCTAGAGTAAAATTTAATTTTCCTCCCAACAGGACAAAACCTTCCTACAATAGATGACCGTGGAGTAAATATTCCTAATAATTATTGCACTCTAAGTAGGGCCCATAGATATTGACAAATAAAAACTCCTGAGAACAAAGCATAGTGCCTAAACCAACCTTAACGGCCCAAGTATTTTGTAAGAGGAGAAACTCTTTCCTCCAACTAGTAAGGATCCCCCTTGATCTCCCATGTGCATTTGTTTCTATTAAGTCCCAACATGTTAGAAAATGGGAAAGGGTTTTTATCTCTCTATCTCAATTCATCATAGTTTCTTGAATGAAAATAATTGTTGGTTTGTCGGATTACACCAACCTTTTTATGACCAATTTCTTGCAAGGGATGGCCAACCATCGATAGTTTAGTGAAAGAATTATCATGATGGTTCGTTCCCTAGGGAATTCGCTCTAAGGCCCCCAATGAGTGAATGCTACTTTCCTACTCTGAATTTAGATTTTGCTTGTTTCTGTGCAAGGGAAATATCAGAATTTATTCCCCTTTGAGGAGGATTCCTCTCCAAGTCCTTGAACGTTCCTAAACCCCCCTCCCCACCTTGAATCAGAGAAGTAAGTCCTTTGTTCTTAGATCTTATATTGTATTTTAGACTTGGCTGAGGAGGGTGATCGACTAGTTCAGGTGGAAGTGCAACTAAGGGAGGGTGATAGTCCCTCGGAGAAGAGGGGGTTGAAAGAATTTCCTTAGTTCGATGAAGGTCTAATAAAGGTATCAGAGTGGAAGGATAGGATCCCATTAGCTCTAATAATATGGATAGGAAATCCTCACCACTAACCCTCTCTAAGTCAGAAGGTAAATTGCCTAAAGATCCAAATTGAATTTTGAAATTAAGAAATTTAGATGTTGAAAGATAGGTCTTACCCGATCGCAAAGTATCCATATTCCTTGGGGTTATTGTTTGAGCTTCAACCATTGGTGTCAATCTGGAGGGTGAGCCATGATTTCAATCTCCCTTGCTTCCTTCTTCTCCTTCTGAACTCATCTCTAGCACATGGATCCTTGAGCACAGTCTACTCCCAAGTGTCCATATGAGTGACACCTCCTGCATTTGAAGGGTATTCCCTCATAATCCACTTCCTGCATATACACCTTTTGTCCATACCTAATCATTATTACATCTGCTAGACCCTTGGAGACATTGATTCCAAGTAGGATTTGAGTCATTCCCATCTAGAAAAAGGAGTGAAATGAGAAGTGCACCTCATAGAAAAAACCTAACAGGTTCCCAATTTCCTAAAATGTGACTTCTGACCAGAAGATATGGGGTAAAGTCGGAAGTCAAACCCATATTGGGAGGATTTCTAGTTTTTTTTTATTTGGCATGAAAATCAATTGACCACTTCTTTATGGATAGGGTGTGTGAATGTTTGCATCCTCACTTGAATGTTTTAGCCAAACCATCCATCCATGCACCAACAACATGCATTTGGGCACATACCCCAAAATACTTGTAAAGTTTTCTAATGTCTAATGTTTCAAAGTCTCCATTGGCATCCGCTTATTGGAGAATCTACTCACCAACATTGACTCCTCCATAGCAATAATTTCATTTAGTTTCACTCCTTCTCCCAGAACTAGGTTGGTTCATCCATCCTCTATTTGATGCATTTCTTTCTTCCCCTGCAAGGGTCCATAACACCCACCTCTAGATTAGATGTTTGAGAAGTCTGGTGTTGTACAAGAGAAAAACCACTCATGATCTATCCCATAAGGTGTTTTCCAATAAAACCTACCATCTATAAATTTCCTACATCCCCCTTGTGTGGTAATCTAGAGCTATCCATACCATGTTCCTCTTCATGATGAATTTAAGAGGAATTCTAGATCCTTGACGAGTCATGATAGTTGTCTTCCACATTATTTGTGAGATAGTAAGTGATGGGATCCTTCACCTCATATAACTCTCCTTGATTTGTAAACTGTCATAGATATTCCACTGGACAGTTCATCACAACATATCTAATAAAATACTGAAATCTTTACTGTGAAGGTTAATTTCCTTTAAATATCAGATTCTTTAATTACTGGTTTTCTTCTTAAAATGTATGAAATATATGAAATGTGAAAAGTAGAGAACATAAATAAATTATAACACATCATTCACAAATAAACATAAGATATAACCTGGGAAACCCAATACGATATCTCAGCTAGAAGGTGAGGTTGCTCTAGCTCTCTCTTTTGTTCAAATGAAAGTACAAATAAAGAGTCACTCTCTGTGGATTTGCCTTTGACATTGTGGCATTTATGGTTGCTACAAAATCTCTCCTCCTTTGTTATTGTTGAACCCTGAAAATAACTCTTTTTGTCATCATTTTTGTTACTTAGCTTACCTACTACAGTCCTGAATACCAGTCACATTCACTATATATTCCTTCATTGCCATCATTTTTTAATGCAATCATGTTTTAAGCTACAAGGAGTTAAACTAGGTAAAAAGTCCATTTCTTTCTAATATTTTCATAAATTCTCTTTGTAAAAGCATTCTAAAAATGATAGTTACATAAACAAGATTATTTTGTAGCCAATACCTAATTCTGTAGCCAAATTGTAGGTTCATATAGATGCAGGTATGATGTAATGAAAATACGAGTTGGATGAGATTGGAAATCGTGTCCTTCACCTTTTCCACCTATCCAATCCAATTCAACAAGTTCCAGGTCAACAATGAAGTGGAGTCAAAGGCACGGTCAAAGCAAGAAACAGAGTATAACAGATAACATGTTTAGCTGTGAATTAAGTCTAAAGAGATTGCCAAGATTTAATATTGATATGTCATTTGATAAATTTATGCATGCAACCATGAATTTCTCAAATGCGGACGCAACATTTTCTCTCTCATCTCTAAAAATCTGAGTTGTAAATCGTTATATTAAGAAATTTGCATAAGGGGTTCAACGATTCTTGTTTTTGAATGATCTAAAAATGAAGAAGATTTGAAATCTTGAAATTATTTGCAAGTAAATTTTATGTGTTAGAAGAAAATGGATCAACTTTGCAACACATTAATTAAAGGATTGCTCATTCAAGATATAAACAAACAACAGCATAATCAATGAACATGAGCACATAAACACAGCAATTGATAAAGGAGTTCACCCCTCTCTTGGGCTACATCTCCTGGTCCAGCTTCCAATGGATCATTATTATTAATTTCTCAAAGTGCTAAAAAACATGCCTTACAATGCTCAAACTGACCAACAGACTACTCCAATGGCTTCAGAGCGTCCAAAAACCCCTAGCTGGGCTTTTTCGGCACCTCAATCGGTCAAAAAACGAAGAAGTTAGGCCTCTTGGAAGTCCCCCCTTCAAGCTTGCTGTCTCTGCATCTACAAAACGCACCCTTGTGTCATGAACCTAGCACACACACAATTTAAAGCATGAAAACTTAGCACCGAGCGCAACCGCGCCAACGGTGCGAACTGTAGGACGGTTATGGGCGTGCTAGCCACTAACCGCCTAGCACCTGGGCATATGAGGGTCACGATATGACCGCGCTCTATAAGAAAAAAAGGGCTAATGCTTAAAGAGCCAATGGTCAAGCGCCAAGTATCGGGCGCATTCAAAACCGTGCCAACCGTTGGAACCAGAATGTAAAAACCCGCGCTTACATAATAGTCATATGGTTTAAAATGTAATGTGACCGGGCTCCATTATATTTGCGCACATTCACATGTATAGTGGCCACATGTAATAACAACACGACCACGGGCCGGGGCTAAGCCCTGGCCCGACCCCCCGCCAAATGCAACATAGAGTAAACTTAAATATATATCAAGGCATATATATAACAAGGCGTAAATGGTGGTCCGTTGGTCGGGCGAACTTTGTGAAGGCTCTATATGGTGGGGAGGTCCGGGGGTCGAACCCCGCAGACTCCAATATATTTTGATCAAACAACCAATATAACGGTGCCACGTGGCAGCCCATGAATGGGCCACGTGGCACCAAACCACCAACCACATGCTGACACACGTCGAAACACCATTCGACCACATCTGCCAATCAACAACTGCCACATCAATGTATAGTCATACGGCCCTGCCACTTCAGCCTGTACGGTCTCTGCTACGTCAGCTTGTACGGACTGTACGGACTGTACAGTCAACGCCCTTTTTTTTTTCCTGTTTGACATTCCGAACAGATTGCGATATCTCTCGCTCCCGACGTCTGTTTGAGACAAAACAAGTTGCGTTGGGTTTGCAACGACGAGGTCTACGCTCTCGTCCGGTTTGAAGCGATTCCGAGCACTTTGAATTTTTGAGCAAAATTTGATCCCCTGATCACACCTCCCCATTGGGAAGCTTTTGGACCTCCAAAAGACTATTTTCAATCTATGGGAAGATGAGGGTATAGTTCCCTCACCCTTCCAACCTCAATCCACTTAGCTTTGCTTGGATTCGTCCCTTTAAGACCAACTCGAAGGTACTCCACATTTCCTCGTTTTGAAGTTCGCATTCTCCTGTCAAGGATGGTGTCTTCATGCAGTTCTGTAAGATATTCTGGGGAAAAATCATCTATGGAAGGAATCTGAACATGCTCTCCTTGATCATCAATCAATGGAGGCTCATACAACTTCAAATTCTCAACATTAACAACTACATACATCTGCATATAAGGACTCAAATCTAAACGAAAGGCATTGTTACCAATCTTGTCGATAATCTTAAAAGGACCATACCGAATCGGTTTCAACTTTTTACCTTCTCCTTTAAGCCTCTCCTTACTGATGTAAAGCCAAACTTCATCTCCAACTTGGAAACTGTGATCAACACGATGCTTGTCATGTCTCGTCTTGTACTTGGCTTGACTCTTTTCCAACTGCTCTTGCACCACTTGATGTATCGACTGAATTTGTTCAATGAAATTTTCTGCCCTATCAATGTCATATTGACCATCGACAGAAATATCCTTCCCAAAGATAAAATCTAAAGGAGACTTGGTCAAATAGCCAAAACATGCTTCAAATGGCGACGTTTGAGTCGAAGAGTGCTTAGCTCGATTATACGCATGCTGAGTATAGTGTAAATGTTCATCTCAAAGTTTAGGATGCTTGCTGCAATAAGCATGAAGAAGATGCACCACTATATGATTTACCACCTCTGTCTGACCATCTGTTTGCGGATGAAAAGATGTGGTCTTTTTAAGTTTGGTGTCCATGAGTGCCCACAAACTCGACCAAAAACTTCCAACAAATCGAGAATCCTGATCAGAAATAATGGACTTAGGCAATCCAAAATGCACCCAAACATTTTGAAATAACAACTGTGTCGTTTGTTCTGCTGTAACCTACTTAGTACAAGGCATCAAAATACACATTTTGCTAAATCGATCAACCACAACATAAAGATAATCATGATTTCGTCTCGAAATAGGTAAACCACCTACAAAATCCATCGAAATAGTTTCCCAAGGTCGAGAAGGAACTGGAAGTGGAGTATACAAACCCAACTTTCGATTGCTAGGTTTACTTGTGGCACACAACAAACATCCTCAAACATATCTCGAAACACTTTCATTCATTTTAGGCCAATAGCAGTATCTTTGTAAATTAGCCACTGTCTTGCCTACACCAAAATGACCAGCAATAAGAGAAGAATGCACTTCTCTTATAATGTTGATTCTTTCCCCCTGTGAAATACACAACTTGCCAAGATGATACAAGAGATTATTATGCACATGATAATCCAATTTTTCAACATGGTTAGAGTGGCACAAAGTTTCATACACTTCTTTAAAGTCAGTATCTAAAGCATATTGATCCACATAACTTTCATGCATTATAGGACTATGCTTAAGAATAACTGAAGCACTAATAATAGGCCTTGAAATCATATCAACGACTTTGTTAAAAATGCCCTTCTTATACCTGATGACCAAATGAAACTGTTGAAGAAAACCCATCCATCTGAAGTGCCTATCTTGCTGTAGCTTTGTCTATGATTGTAAGTATTGCAATGATTGATGATCGGTGTGAATAATGGTTTCTTTCCCCAACAAATAATATTTCCATTTTTTTACACTTTGAACGAATGGATACAATTCCTTATCATAAGTAGGATAATTAATCACAACACCATTAAACGTCTCAGAATGAAAACAAATGGGCTTACCATACTGTAGCAAAACTGCTCCCATTGCATAATTGCTTGCATTTGTCTGGATTTCAAAAGGTTGTCTTAAATTTGGAAGTGCAAGAACTGGCGCTGAACTGATCTTTTCTTTCAAAGTATCAAAAGCCTGTTGTTGCTTGCCTCCCCATTGGAAAACTTGCTTGACACTTGTCACAACATGTAATG
>ML831824.1:54219-64491 GCA_009831015.1 Picea engelmannii | reverse complement strand
CTCATGTTGAATGTTATCCTTTAAAGTTCCTATGAATACATCAATCAAGTGCTCATCTAGAATATATGTTACCTTTATATTCAATCTTTGGAAGTTCTCAATGTGCTCAGTAACTGAACCCTTTTGCTTGAGATTTATCAATTAGCTAAAGAAGGTATTGCTCCTTGTATCCTCATAGTGTGCTATCATTTCTTTTGTGAAAATTATCCAAGTGACGAGTGATTTGCGAGAACAAATCCATTGATACCATACAAATTGATTGGGTTCTAAATATAAAGAAGCAATTCATACCTTTTGTGTATGTGGCACATTATGTAGATCAAAGAATTGCTCCATATGAAGTATCCATGTGATTGGGTCCTTGCCATCAAACTTCCCCATATCGATCTTAGGAACATGGTTGGTCTTAAACCCAAAGTTGGAGTTTCTCCATTCTTGATTCACCTTCCTTGTGTCCTCATCATGAATTTCATGGGATGCATTTTTACTTTCAGGTGTCTTCTCTGTTATGAAAATTTTCAATACATCCATGATCTCCTCTTTTAAACCATCCATCTTTGCCTCCAACTTAGCTTCCATCTCTTGTAGTTCATATTTTGTTACTATCTTCTTTTGTAAATCATTTATGTCCCTATGAATTTTTTCACCTTCATCAAGAGTCCAAGTAGGATTTTCTGGAGGCTTATTTGGTGTAGAAGTTCCCTTTTTGGGTGGCATGTTGGCCAAGTATCACTTTTGAACCTTGATTTTGAGGTGGTTCTGCTAGACAATCTTTATTCTGTTGTATCTCCTAATTTTCGGCCCTTCTGGGTATGAAACTTTCTTTTATGTATTTCTCTAATATTTCTTCTCTACAATGCAATAGGTCTGATCAAAATTGGATTTTCCAAGTGGAATTTACGGTAACTTCCCCACAACTTGATGATTTTTGTCCTTTCCAGGAGATCTCACTTGTATAGTGTGCCCCGCACAAAATAATCGATATAAAATTCTAAAAATTGTACCAAAAATACTACAGACTATCCACTATCCAATGAAACCAATCCCACTCAATTTGGATACTCTAGGAAGAAGTTATGATTGTTTTACCTGGAACACCTTCTTGAGACTAGTTAATAGGACTAGTCAGATACCCTATCTTCCACAGGGTGTATCTACAAATGTAAGATGACCCAAAAGATGAAATTTTTTCCACACATACCTTACTAATTTCTGTGAATATTCTTTGGAGGTCAGAGTCTGAAACATTACAGAAAATGTTTTATAGTGAAAATTCCGCAATGACTCAATTCAGGATGATTCTAGAACCCTATCTTTCACAGGTTGTACCTCCGAAAGTATAAGGCCTTAGGAGATGAAATTTTAACCCAATGTACCTTGATCCATCTACTAAATATCATCCAAATCATTCCTTCTGAAACTTTGTAGAAGAAAAGTTATAGCAAAAATTCCAAGGTGTCTCAGATGTAGCAGTGAAACCCCAAGACCCTGAGCTATGATACCATATGTTAAGAACCAAATATCAATATAGCATAGAAAAACCTCAGAATAAGTACTCAACGCCTTGAAAAAAAGATAATTTCAGATAATAAGCCTCTTCGAGGGGGCAACCTCCTTTTACCCCACATAAATTTTCAAGTACAAGATGATTCCAAATGAAAATGTCTCCTTGGTATATATAGGAGACTAGGAGGTATAATTACAACTAATGGAATAAAGCCGACATAAATAAAATAACATTACTAATCTAATATGCCCCAATTAAGGGGTAATGAGTCAATATTAGTGCTTAACAAGTTCTTATAAGTTTACTTAGATGACTAGACGATGTTTAGCTTATTGAAATATCATGTTGATAATTTGTGCTTGATGTTGGATAGGTGTAGGTAGTTTTAGATATCTTTGAATTTGAAGAAGTAAATTTTGTTTGTGTCATTTGGTATCTTACCAGGACATGTAGTGTGTAAGAAAGGATTCTTGGTAGATATTGTGAAGATTGTTGTGATTGTTGATTTACCACCACCAACTTCAGTGTGACAGTTACGAGAAATGTTGGGTCATAGAGGGTACTACAGGAAGTTCATTAGAGGATATGTGCAGATCACAACCCCAATGGAAAATTGCTAAAGAAGGAAAACAAGTTTCAATGGAATGAATAATGTCAAAAAGGTTTAGATGCTTTGAAGAAGAAATTGGTTACCACGTTGATTTTGATATTTCCATATTGGCAAAAGGAGTTTCATGTTCACGTGGATGTGTCATATGTAGCTTTAGGTGCAATGTTAGCTCAACCGGGAGAAGGATATATAGCTCATACAATTTCATTTTCAAGAAAGAAGTTTTCAATTACATAACGTAACTATACTACCACAAAATGTGAAGGATTAACAATGGTGTATGCATTGCAGAAGTTTAGACATTACTTGCTAGGTTCACAGATCATTCTGCACTGAGAAACCTAGTCAATAAGTTAATGTTGGGGGGGGGGGGATAATATGTAGATGGATATTATTGTTTCAGGAATATGACATTGAGGTAATTTTGAAACCAAGGAAATTTAATTCATGACCTAATCACTTATCACACATACTATAAGGGGAAGATGCATGAAACTTGGATGGTAGTCTACTAGATGCACACTTATTTGTTGTACATATGGTTGATGACTATTTTGTAGACATAGTCTAGTTCTTGAGTACAGGTTTAACCCCACCTAAGTTTATAGTTGCATAGAATAAGAAGTTAGTAGTGAAGGCAACAGACTATCAACTTATAGCAGGAAATTTGTACAAGTTAGGCGTAGATGGCATTATGTGACGATGTGTATTAGAACATGAAATACATATGATATTGTTAGAGGCACATTAAGGGGTTGAGGGAGGTCACTATGCAGGAAAAGAAACAACTTAGAATGTTTTTCACGTAAGATTGTGGTGGCCTACCCTTCATAAGGATGCTAAGAAATTTTGTAAGACTTGTGATGTTTGCCAAATAATTGGGAAGCCTTCCAAGAGAGATGAGATGTCGTTAGTACCACAAGTGGCATTAAAATATTTTGATAAATGGGTTTTTGATTTTGTTGGACTGATTAATCTATCAACAAAGAGGTCAGGAGCCAGATACATCATTACTGCAACAAATTACTTGACTAGATGGGATGAATCAGAACCAGTCATAGATTGCAGTGCAGAGAAAGCTACACAATATTTGTTTGAAAATGTGGTGACAAGATTTAGATGCCAGATAATTCTTATGAGGGATATGGGAACTCATTTTATGAATAAGACAATTGCATCTTCGACAGAAGAGTTTTAGATTCATCATCAAAAGAGAAAATTGTATCATCCTTAGGAAAATGGAACAGTGAAAGCATTCAATAAGATCCTAGAGCATGCACTGACGAAGGTGTGTAATGTAAGTCGAGACAATTGGGACTTGAGCATTCCAACAGTGCTATGGGTGTATATGAATACAAGTAAGAAGATGATAAGACATATACCATTTAGATTAGTGTATGGACATGAAGCAGTTATGCCTATAGAATTTATTGTGTTGAGTCTGCGCATTGTCACGTTGACAAAGTTTACATTTTTTGGCATAGTGGAGAAGAGAATGTCAGAGCTAATAGAGATGGAAGAGGACTGGTTTGTTGCAGTTTTCCATCAGCAAGTTCAGAAAGTGTGCAAGAAAGCATGGCATGATAGGAACATTAAACAAAAAAAGTTCCATATAGGAGACTTAGTTTTCCTCTACGACAACAAGTTTTTATAGAACCTTGGGAAGTTTCAGATGCATTGGTTAGGTCCATATGTGATAAGGTTTTTGACAGATGCAGATATTGTTCAGTTGGAGAAACTAAATGGAGAATTTATGGAAGGACCGATTAACGATAGTCAATTGAAACTATATAGGGATAGTTGTACTTCTGCGCACTAGTCTGAGCACGTAGTATGTGTACCATAGTACTTGTATTATATTGTATTATAGAAACAAAAAGAAAATAAGAAAAAAAATTAAAAAAATTGAAGGTTGAAGCTATACATAAGGTTAAACTAGTAAGGAGATAAAACCATAAAATGTCATAGAGATTGTGCGCAGGAAGGAGGATTGAAGTGTGAAAAATATCGAAATAGAGGATGAGAAAATTATTAAAGAACACACATTAAGGAACAAGCATATTAATTTGGAAGCGCACTAGACATTGAGTACGCCACCGGAAGAAAGAGAGCAGAGAGAAAAGATAGTTGCGATGACAGTAGAAAGCATAAAGATCATGGTGAAGAATGTGCAAATTTGTATGAAGGAAGCACACAAGTATGGATTGTGCTAATGGAGAATGCATAACTAAAATCATTAGATCAGAAGATACATAATGCGCAAGAGAAGGAAAAAAATATTAAAGACACGATCAATATTCTACCAACAAAGGAAAATATGGTTGTCTTAGTGGAGAAAAAATAGGTAAACCAAGATATAAATCAAATTAGGGATGAGAAAAAGATGTTGGCGCAGAATTTAGATCCATTTCAAGAAGAAGCATTCAAAGTAACAGAAGAAATCACAACAGTACAAGGAAATATGAAGCAAGCAGTACAACAGAGCAAAGAGAAGCTATAGACTCTTATCAGCATGTAAGTTGTAGAAGAGATATCGACATGGGAAGTAGAAGAAAGAGAAAAGGTCACAACTTCCGGGGAGACTTTTGAGAATCTCATTGTGACACTAAAGGAAGTGTAGCAGCAAAACTGAGTGGCTCAGGACAAGCCATAGGTGAGTGTTGGGGCCTGTTGGAGCAGGATATTTTGGGACTAGTTTTGGCAATCACACATGAGTAAACCACGTGATGAGTGAGCTAAGAAACAATGCGTGAACAAGAAAGGAATACAATAAACTCAATTTCAGGGACTAGCGTACGTGGAAGGTGAAATTTAGTTAGAAGTAGTTAAACAATTAGTCCATTTTGAATGGTCTAATCCCTATTGTAAAAGTATAAATATGTAATGGGTTATTGGGGTAGAGAGAATGTTGGTGAGTTGAAAAAGACTAGTTGCTTGGATAAAAATTCATAGTTCTAAGGTTTGGGAAGTAACTGTAAGTCGAATATGAGCTAAGTTGAATATCAGTCGAGAGGTAAGTGCACACTGTATGCACGAATGACAAGGCCATGTTGGATTATAAATGAGATATCTTATATGAGCATAGTGTGCACCTTTTGTAAGAGATTATGTTGAATGATAATATAAGAATATCATTTTTGTGGATGTAGCCTAGTTTGGGGTGAACCACATTAAATCTTTGTGATATGATGTATGTTTTTGTTTTTTTTTATGTTTATGGCGCATATGTAATGTATGAATGGTTAATATGAATATGTTATATAATGGTTATTAGTGCCAACCCCCCTTCTCCTTGGGAGGCGCAACCTCCCAGTCAAGGATCTTCAATTATCGGAGCTGAATTATCTCTTTCAAACCTTAATGGTATCACTTGTAAATAACCATAGGTCTCTTTAGTCCTTCGGTGCAATTTCTATGACACCCGCAACCTCTCCCTTCAAACTACCGGGCGATTAGTGTTCAAGCTCTAGCTCCTCCTCCGTTATCTCCTTCCCGCATATGACCTAGGGTTATGTCCACACATAATTGTGGGTGTGGTCGAAAGTGGTTTGGGATCAATCCACTTTTCTCTCCGCAATTCACTACCAAACGCCACACATCCAATTTGCAATACCACAGTTTCTATTGTGGACCACTCTCAAGTTTTTAAATCTCAAGCACTTTCCATCCCTACAATCCTTCGTAATCGTTGATCTCACAATATCAATGGTGCTTCTAAACGGATGGCTCAAATCTGTCCCTTCCAAATCTACGGATCAGATTTAACCCTTGTAAATCAACGGTTTTGATTTATTTCACGATTCGGATTTCGAGAGTTTAGATTTTCAACCTTTGATTTCTTCCGAAATGCACGGATTCTTTCAGCATGTCTTTCTGAATCAGATGGCTATAATTTACTTTGAACTATCCAACAGTCGACGTTTATTTCAACCCTCCAGCTCTCTAGGCTTCGGGCATTTCAAGTCTCAATCTGAAAATCTCGAAGTGATTTCTCTGGAGTTCATAATCTATTGCCATGTATCCTTCTGGATTAGACGGTCTAGATCTCCTTCAGGTCTTCATCGATCTCTCCTCCTATGTATACACAGAGTTTAAATATCGTGCACTTTTCCTAAATCCAACGGTTTGAAATAATTTGGCTCCTATTGGATAGATCTTCTCCCTTCACCTTGCCCAACCTTCGCAAATTCTTCTTCTGAAATATTTATTTGACACTTAGTCCATTCCTAGTCATGTGCACTCCTTGCAACCAACCTCTTCACTTTCTTGCGAGAAAAACTCGAGTTATTTCTCCAAGTCAAATACTTCGCCTACATGCTCCTTGTGCTTAATGTGCACACTTTTCATACAAAAGTTCCATGCTATCTCTTCTGAGCTTCGAGTCGAACAAGAATCTCTCTCACGCACTCCTTACGTTCAATATGCACTCCTTGCATAACTTACAGAAGAGAAACAATTGAAACTTATTCAATTCTTCATAAGTTCATCCATTCACCATGAACATCATACATCCAAAAAATTCATAACAATAGTAAACTTGTAAACAGTATCAACACTTTACAATTGGATCAACTTCCTCTGTTCTATTCATTTCAGAAATAAATACATGATTACAACTTTTGTCTCTTACAAAACTATAATGAAAACTTGTCTAAGGATCCAGAGCTTCCTCACTCTTCTTCCTCCTATATAAATTCTATCACACTCTACTCAAGCAGTTACCTACTCAGCTTAATTAATGAAACCTAAAGACTAATACGGGCTAATATACTACACCTGTAATATATTACAGTCGTGTAAGGATTTACAATCATCTGTCAGTTCAAAATGGTGGCCTGACTTTACATACATCTAATTATATAACGAGAGATTCAAAAAGATCTCCACATCGCTACCAAGTTGGTTAAGAGTCAGTTTGGCTCTTTCAATGTGTTGATGTGTTGACTTCGCTTCCACATCCGCTTTGTTTTGATTTGATAGCGATGCTCCTGCATCATACTCCTCTGGCCAAAATATTCATGGAATATTTTCCATGATTTCTAGCATTGTCTTGCCATGCTTCAAAATATTAGGTTTAGTTACCCAACTTGAATCTTCCAGAGGGTGATCCTTCCACTTTACCAAATATTCAGGATGCATTTTTCTTATGGTTTTCCTTCCAACTCTTTGTTCTAATATTTTATCCATCTGAGGTTTTTCTATTGTGGGCATCTATTCTTCCCATTGAATCTCTTCTTGATCATCTAATTCTCCTGTTTCATCTCTGTTATAAGGATACAAATCTGCAACGTTGAATATCGGTGATATTCCAACATTGTCCGACAACTCTATCTCATAACCATTTGCTACAAATTTCCTAAGGATCTTGCATGGTCTTATCTTCTTCATCTTCAACTTATTATATGTTCCTCTTGGAAACCTCTCCTGCCTCAAATGAGATAAAACTTCATCTCCCACTTCAAATTGAACTTCCCTTCTTTTCTGATCAACTATGTCCTTATACTTTTGATTACTATCTTGTATCTACCTCCTAACTTGATCATGAAGTCTTTCATTTCTGTAGAAAAATGTTCTGCTCCAGTGCTCCTAAATTATTCTTGTTTTAACTCTCTCAATTCTGCAATCCCTCTTGGTTGTATTCCATATACTATCTCAAATGGACTTTTTCCAGTGCTTCTATTAACTAGATTGTTAAATGCAAATTTTTCCTGTGCCAGAATCTAATCCCACTGACGACCTTGTTCAATGACTAAACTCCTTAACAAATTTCCTAGACTCTTGTTCACCAGTTCAGTCTTTCCATCTGTCTAAGGGTGATATGTTGAACTAAAAGATAAATTAGTTCCCAACCTCTTCCATAGAGTCCTCCAAAAGTGTCCTACAAACTTAGTGTCCCTGTCTGAAACTATACTTCTAGGCAATCCATGTAATCTCACAATTTCTGTGAAAAACACATTGGCTATGTGTGTAGCATCATTTGCATTATGGCATGGTATGAAATGTTCCATCTTAGAAAATCTATTGACTACAACGAATATTGAATCACTTCCCTCCTCAGTTCTAGGTAATCTCAATACAAAATCCATACTAATTGCATCCCAAGGTCTTTCTAGAATATGCAATGGCTGATACAAACCAGTATTTTGTCTCTTTCCTTTTGCATGTTGACAAATCTTACATCGATCTACAAATTTCTTCACATTTTCCCTCATACCTGGACAATAATACAAACTACTTAGCAGTGAAAATGCTTTTTCATGACCGAAATGTCCGACTAGACCTCCACTATGTTTTTCTTTCAACAAATTATCTCTCATTGAGAATCTTGGTATACACAATTGGCTTCCTTTAAATAACAATCCATCCTAGATCAAATATTCTTCCCATGAGTTTTTATCCCTCAACAAAGGATTTCCATATGCTTCATAAGCCTCCTTAAAATCTGGATCTTCCTGATACATTTCCTTAAGGTGATCAAACCCTAAGGTATTCACTTGGAATTCCTATACAACCAAACTTCTCCTGCTCAAAGCATATGCAACTTTATTAGCACTTCCAGAAATATGTTTAATGAAAAAATTAAAATTTTGCATGAATTCCACCCACTTGGCATGCCTCTGATTCAACTTCTCTTGCCTAGTAATGAATTGCAAAGCTTGATTATCACTATACAAGACAAACTCTTTTGGAATTAAATAATGTCTCCATTTATTCAAAGCTTGAATCATTGCATAAAACTCCTTTTCATATGTAGAATATTTCTCCTTAGTGTCATTCAACTTTTCACTAAAATAACCAACTGGCCTATTATCTTGACTCAAAACTGCTCCAATGGCTATTCCACTTGCATCACACCTCCCCTGAAATGTTTTTCCAAAATCGGGTAAAACCAAAAATGGTTGTTTTGTTATCTTCTTTTTCAACACTTTGAAGCTTTTCTCAGCCTCCTCTGTCCAATTAAAAGACTTGTGTTTCTTATTAACAGTATCCATCATGGGTTCACATATACCACTAAAATTTCTGATAAACTTTCTATAAAAACTTGCCAATCCATGAAAACTTCTCACCTCAAATATGCTTCCTGGTGATGGCCATTCTTTGTTTGCTCTCACCTTCTCTGGATCCATCTTCAATTCATTTGAAGAGATCACAAAACCCAAATATATGAGTTTGGTCTTCATAACAGAACTTTTCTTCAAATTTATTAACATTTTTTCTCACTGCAATCACCTCATCACTAATGTCAAGTACTTTAAATGTTCTTCCTCTGTTACTTCATTCATCAACCTCATAAATGTGCTTGGAGCATTTTTCAGTCCAAATGGCATGACTAACCATTCAAACAAACCTTCATTTGTCTTGAATGTTGTCTTCTATTCATCTCCCTCTCTCATTCTTATCTGATGATATCCACTGTTCAAGTCTATTTTTGAAAAATAGCTTTCTCCACTCAAACAATCCATCAAATCATCCATATTGGGTAAAGGAAATATATACCTGATGGTAATCTTGTTGATGCAAGATACCAGATATAATAAATACACAGAACAAGAATAAAATGCTAGAAATGGCAGTATAACAGTAATATAACCAGCATAATCGCCACAATAACACAAAAATGATATAAGAACAACAACAGAAATAACACTTTGATTCAGAAAGCAATGTTCACAGGCCTCTTCGAGGGGGCAACTGCTAGTCGAGCAGTGCTCTATTACAATAATATCCAAGCTAGGGTTTTCATACCCTCGACCCTTATTTATACTAAATATGTCTATAAAGAGAAGCATCTAGAGGAAGATCCTTCTGGAAGAGGAAGCTTCTATTAGGTCTTCTTACATCCGCCTTATTCTATTTTATTGAAAGGCCTTATTAATATTGACATTTATTACATCCGAATATATTGCTCTACCTATGTCTAGGTTAGGACCCTAACATGTCCACCCCCTTAAAAATAGCCTTGTCCTCAAGGCTTGAGATGTGGAAACTGCTGCAGAATGGTAGCTGGTTCCTGTTGACCGCTGGTTTAGCACAGAGGTCAACTCATTCCATGAAGATTATCTATGTCGAAGACAGATGGTTCTACTGGGTGTTTTTAAACACCAGCACTTAAAATTTTGTAAACAGGATCTCCGCACCCCTGCGAGGGTATATA
>ML831824.1:43160-54119 GCA_009831015.1 Picea engelmannii | reverse complement strand
TTCATTGATTTAAATTGTAAAACTTGTTGTAACGAACAACCCTCAAACATAGTTGACCCCATAGCCCAACATTAGGCACTAGTCTCTAGTTGACCTAGGAAAAGGGCTGCCTGACATTTAGACTTAGACTTGCACTTGCATTGCTTCTTGTCATATAGGCTAGTTTTCCCCTTGGCCTATAATCAATTAAAACTAACTCCTAGAACATTGTAAATAAAATTAACTTAGTAACTAGGGACAACCCCCCTTGGCTTCCCTAGGAGTAAGCCTAGACGGAAGAAGTTCCTGTCAAGGTGACAGTGTGGGCAGGGACTTAGACATTGTGTCTCCGAGGGCACACTAAGTGAGCCGGACTTAGATCACGTTTGCAAGTGTGCATTAGGGCGACAACAGTTCCCAAGTGGCATCTGTTGGAGTTGTATCTTTCCACTGGATGAGCACTTCCTTGATGGTTCTCTAACACAGGAAACGCTCACACTAGTCCAAAACTGCTTCTGGTTGTAGCCAAATGGATCCTTCTTCAACTAACTCAGGAAGGTTGGTTTGAATTTGGCACCGAGTTCCAATCACCTTCTTTAAGCATGAAACATGAAAAACAGGATGTAGCTTCGAATGACTGGGCATAGCTAATTGATAAGCGACTTGTCCCACACGCTTGAGAACTATATAAGGACCATAAAATTTGGGCGCTAGATTTTGACAATGCTCAGCCTTAAGGGAAGTTTGTTTGTATGGTTGCATTCACAGAAACACCTGATACCCTTCTGCAAATTGGCATTCAGAACGACCTTGATTTGCTTGTTGCTTCATGCGATTTTGTGCCATGACGAAGTTCTCTTTGAGGGTATGGAGAATATCCTCTCAAACTGTAAGTGTTTGGTCAACCACCTAGACCTTTGAGGTACCCAATAAGTATGAGAGAACTGAAGGTGGCTTCTTCCCATATACCACTTCAAAAGGAGTCATACGTGTAGCTGTATGGTAGGAAGTGTTGTACCACCATTCAGCTAGGGGTAACCATTGAACCCATTGATTTTTATTTTTAGAGGCAAAACACCTCAGATATGTTTCCAAACACTTGTTGACAACTTCCGTTTGACCATTAGTCTAGGGATGATAAGCTGTGCTGAGATGCAACTGGGTGCCCTGAAGCTTGAACAGTTCTTGCCAAAAAATGCTTGTGAAAGTTGGGTCATGATCATAAACAATAGATCTTGAAGACCTGGTCCATGAAAATTTGAGCCACTGTGGATGCAGTAAATGGGTGTTGAAGAGCACAAAAATGAGCATATTTGGAAAGGCGATCCATAACCATCATTATGACTGATTTATTTCCTGATTTGGGTAAGCCGGTAATAAAGTCCATAGAGATATCTTTCCAAATAGTAGGTGGGATCGGGAGTGGTTGTAGTGTGCTCGGAGATTTGATTGTTTCTCCCTTGTTGCGTTGACACACATCACATTCAGGGACAAAATTATGGATGTCCTGTTTCATACCATCCCATAAAAAAAGAATGTTTGACCCTGTCATAGGTTTTGGTGAACTTGGAGTGCCCTATTGTGGGTGTAGCATGAAGCTCAGAAAGTACAGGGGTTTTAATCTTTGATTGTTTACTTAAATACAAACAGCCTTTATATCGAAGCTCATCCTGGAGCCAAGACTACCCTAGGGGAACCGGAGCATTGGTATGCAATTGTTGGATCAAATGCAAACTTTTGGGATCTTGTAGCCATTCCTAGCGAACATCTTGGAGCCAATCTGATACAATGAAGGAAAGAGAAAAAAGGGATCTTTCGTCTTCATATTTTTAGGATAGTGCATCTGCCACCACATTGTCTTTGCATTTATTGTAAATGATCTCATAATCATATCCAAAGAGTTTAGTCACCCATTTTTGTTGCTCCAGGGAGGAAATGCGTTGTTCCATAAAGTACTTGAGGCTTTGATGGTCTGTCTTAATTTGGAAACATTGCCCCAAGAGATAAGGGCACCACAGATCAATGGCATGTAGAATATCCAACATTTCCTTTTGATAGATGGGTTTTCCTAGATTCCTTTCATATAGTTGCTTGCTGGTGAAGGCCAAAGGTCAACCCTCTTGCATAAGGACAACACCAATTCCTTTCCCTAAGGCATCACATTCCAGCACAAAGGTCTTTGTGAAATCAGGAAGGGCCAGAACCAGAGTGGTGCACATGGCCATCTTCAAGGTTTGGAAAGCTTGAGTAGTAGTTGGAGTCCAAGTGAAAGAGTTATTTTTGAGGAGAGCAGTGAGAGGTGCTACAATCTTTCCATAATTCTTAACAAACTTGTGATAATACCCTGTTAATCCCAAAAATACACGCAATATTTTGAGAGTCTTTGGGTGTGGACAGTCTTGCATAGCCTCAATCTTTTTCAGATCCACCCTGACGCCATCCTTGCCAACCAGATGACCCAAGTATTATACTTCTAAGGCACCAAAGGCACATTTAGATTGTTTCAGGAAATGTTGGTGCTAAGAGAGTAGATGGAGAACTTGATCCACATGGGTAAGATGGTCTTTCCAAGTTTTTCTATAGATGAGGATATCATCAAAGAAAACTAAGACAAAAGGACAGAGAAAAGGACAAAAGACATGATTCATGAGGCTTTGGAAGGTGGAGGGGGCGTTACACAAGCCAAAGGGCATGACCAAAAACTCATAGTGGCCCTCATGAGTTTGAAAGGTTGTCTTGGGGATGTCTGCCTCTTTCATATGTGTCTGGTTATAGCCTGAGAAAAGATCAAGTTTACTAAAGAATTGGGCTCCACTCAATTCATCCAGGAGGTCATCAATGACAGGAATGGGAAATTTATCTTTAATGGTCAGTTTGTTAAGGGCACGAAAGTTAGGACACATTCTCCAAGAACCTTCTTTCTTCAGGAGCATGACTACTGGAGAAGAGTAAGGGCTGATACTAGGATGGATAACGCCTGTAGTAAGGAGTTCCTAGACCATTTTCTCAATTTCATTTTTTTGTGAAAAGGGGTGGCGATACAGACGGATATTGGGAGGAAGGTTTCCTGGTACAAGGGGAATGGAATGATCATGAAGACCGCGGGAAGGAGGGAGTCCTTGGGGAGTGGAAAATACCATTTTATGTTTATAAAGGAGGGCTTGGAGGTCTTGCAGCACCGGGGGTGTCTATGTTGCTTGTATGGCATGAAGTTGGGAAATGACACCAGAATGACCTTTTTTGAGCAGCTTTTCCATGTGATGGGAACTAATGACCTTAGGTGAACCAGCATTGATACCTTGGAATTTATATTGGTGGCCTTCCTGGTTGAATTGCATGGTTAAGTCCTTAAAATCCATGAGAATGGGACCCAAAGTCCTTAGCCAGTTTGCACCCAACACAATGTCACAACTTCCCATGTCGATAGAAAACATATGGGATTTGAGGTGGTATTCACCGATTTGTAGACGCACATTTTCACAGTGCCCTCCACATTTCATGGAACCACCATTGGCAATCATAATTTGGAAATTGTTGACGACATGGATGTAGCAATGGGTTTCTTGGGCAATGCAACGATGAATAAAATTTTGGGTTCTTCCACTATCAACCATAATGATGACTTTTCGATGCTTGATGTAACCAATTAACTTGAGGGTTTGGGGGGTGGAGAAGACAGTGAAATAATTGAGGGAAATGATCGGTTCCACTTCAGGAGGGTTGGAGGGAGGGGTTATGTCAGTGATTTCAGGTGACTCAGGCACAGGGGAGTTTCAACATCCTCTTCCAAAATATCCTCAGAGATGGCCATAAAAAGCTTTTGTTCCTTACATTTGTGGCCTGGGAAATATTTGTCATCACAATTATAACAAAGGCCTTTGAGTTGGCGTTCAGCCATTTCAGCCCTGGTCAATTTTTGGATCTTTAATGGGGTGGATGGAGTAATGGGATTTACCGGTTTAGGGTGAGGGATAAAGGAAGGTTTACGGTTTTGAGAGGATACAACTTTTTGTGCTTCTTTATCCTTTTTAGTAGCCTCTACCCAACTCGAAGGTCGAGCCATGAGGACATGGGCCTGAATCTCCTCCTTGAGGCCACTGATAAAACACTCTTGAAAGAAAGCATCAATCATGCCCTCTGTTCAAAAATCCAGGCGCTCAAATGCAGCTATGAAGTCTTTGACTATTCCTGATTGTTTCAATTTTGTCAAACAACCCAAATGGTTGGTGTCAGTGTCAAAGCATTCATAAAGCTCAGTCACAAATTGGGTCCAAGAAATATACCCTTGACGGGAAGTTTTTCTCCATTTCCACCATTGCCAGTGTTCTTGATCTAGATGGAGAACACCATACCGGAGTTTGGCCAAGTCATCTGTAATGCCATATAAAGAGAAATAATGTTTCATTTGGGTGACCCAACTAGTGGGGTCTGAGCCATCAAATTTGGTTACATCCGCCCGCAGAAGGCGTAGGTCACATTGAAAGTGATGGGGCTAAAAGGTATGGGAATGGGAAGAATGTTCACCTTCAGTCTTTGGAGGTGCATCAGGGAAAGGGTCATCGGTAGGGATCTTCAGTTTGGTGCAGAGTGATGTAAATACAGATTCAAGCTGGGTGGTCAGTTCTTGTTTGAATTCCTCCATTGAGGACTGCACGGATGCATTTATGTTTGTATTGATGGATGAATCGAGGGAGGCAACAGTAGCACTGAGTTGTTTCACTTCTTTTTGGGTCCCTAGGAAACTAGATTGCAAGGTGTTGAAGCGAGACTCTAGTTCTTGGCTACGGGTATGGGCCATGAGGATGGGTGAACTGAAAAGGGGTGGGCAAGGTCAAAATGTTTTTCCAAAAATTGATATGGATGAATGTGATAAGGTCAAAGAGATGAATCCAATGGAATATGTCTCAAATAATGTTGAAAAAATTCCCAAACTTTTTTTCTTTTTTTTTTTACACCTGCGGAGTTATACTCCGGTCTAAAGAATACTACAGTGATGAAATCCCCAAATGATTAACCAGAACGAAATGTGTGTTTACTTGGAAACCCAAACACAGTTGTGTGGCAATAGATCCTATTTGTGTTAATTTGTTTATGTTTTTGTCCCCCAAGGGTTAGGTATTTAAGGGTTCTACAGACAAGGGTTTGCCCTATGCTATAGCTCTCTGATATACGTGCGGGGTCCAACAGTAGTAATCGTCCCAATATCTTAGGGAACTAAATAAAGAGGATAGACCGTACCCTTAGTCGTACTACCCAACTACCCAAGTACTAGAGAGTATTTTCCCGAGTGTTGTTCTCGGTGGCACTATAGCAGTCAAGCGGCCAATCGGTTCATCTAAAGAGGGCTTCAAGAAATCTAGGTCGATCCATACACAGGTGTTGTCTGATGCGCTACCACTCGAAGGGGTACCAACAGGGGTTACAAGGGTGGCCAACAGATGTGCGCTTAAGAACCACTTGTATTTGTTGCGTGTATGAATCCTTCAACCATGGGTTTATGCGCGTAACGACAGATCTCTATGGCTTAAAGACGCCATAATACACCTCTACCCTGGAAAAAAAAATTCCCACAATTTCTGCCAAGGAAAGTGCTCTGATACCACTTGCAAGATACCAGATATAATAAATACGCAGAACAGGAATAAAATGCTAGAAATGGCAGAATAATAGTAATATAACCAGCATAATCGCCACAATAACACAAAAATGATATAAGAACAACAACAGAAATAGCACTTTGATTCAGAAAGCAATGTTCACGGGCCTCTTCGAGGGGGCAACCTCCAGTCGAGCAGCGCTCTGTTACAATAATCTCCAAGCTAGGGTTTTCATACCCTCGACCCTTATTTATACTAAATATGTCTATCAAGAGAAGCATCTAGAGGAAGATCCTTCTAGAAGCAAAAGCTTCTATTAGGTCTTCTTACATCCGCCTTATTCTATTTTATTGAAAGGCCTTATTAATATTGACCTTTATTACATCCGAATATATTTCTCTACCTATGTGTGGGTTAGGACCCTAACAGTTGATGGTTCTAGAATATGTACACATTCTATATCCTCCATCCTTCTTCGGAGTTAACACAATTGGCACTACACATGGTCTTAGACTTTCCCTGACTAAACCTTTATCCAAAATCTCATGAACTTGCTTATTAACTTCTTCATTCTCTCGAGGTGTCAACCTATACACTACTTTATTTGGAAAATTGGCTCCTGGAATCAAGTCAATATGGTGGCTAATACTCCTAATAGGTGGTAATGAGTGAGGCAACTCATCCACTACTATGTCAGCAAAATTCTCTAACAATTCCTAGATTTCTTCAGGTAAATCATCCATAGAAGTATTGGTAATGATAACTCTTGGATTCCTTACTACAACAAATTGCATTTATTGATCTTTCTTGATATCCTTCAAGATTTCCTTCCCACTCATGAGAAGTATTCTTGTGTTGGCCTCTTCCTTTCCTTTCTTCTCTTATATTGGCAACAACATGTGGGTTCTAACATTTTTTCCTAGAGTATAAGTATTTTTCCTCCAATCATGAATGACATTCCTATCAAATTTACATGGTCTCCCCAACAAAATATGACAAACATCCATGGGAATTACATCACACATAATCTCATCTTTATAGACTCATATTTTAAATTAAACTTTGCACTGTTGACTTACCATTACTTGATGTCCTTTCTTCAACCACGAAACTTTATATGGACTTGGGTGTGCAGTTGTCTCCAACTCCAGCTTCTCCACCATTTCTGTAGATACTAAATTATCAGTGCTCGCACTGTCTATAATCATTTTGCAAACTTTGTCCTTTGTTTTACAAGAAGTCCTGAACAACCTCGTTCACTGAGCTAAGCCTTCTATTTCCTTCTTTGGATTTAGAATAAATTTCCTCATCATAAGGTTTTGTCCTCCTTCTACTGCTTCTGCTTCCACATTCTTCTAGGCTTAAGAAATGTGTGATTCTCCTCCTCCTTATTTCTTCCTCTCGAGGCATTCCCAAGACATGTGTCATGTATTTCCACAGGCATAACATTTAAATCCACCTCCTCTACCTCTTCTTCTTCCTCGAGGAAAAGAGTTTATCCTACCAAACGATCTTCTTTGGGAAATTCCTCCACTTTCAAAGTGACCATATGATTTCTCACTCTCTTCCTTGGGTTTCAGTGCCTTATCATAGATAATTCCCTTACCTCTATTTGAGCCTCTTCTTTTATTTCCCTGACTCTCGTTTCTGGCCAACTTTTCTTCTTCCTTTAGTGCAATCTGATAAGCATCTTCCACTGTCCTCATAGTCATCATGATGATCCCATCCTAGATTTCATATCTCAAGCCATTTATATACCTGACAAATTTTTCATCATCCCTCTCTCTTTGTCCAATCCTAATATTCAGTCTATAAAAATCTTTTGTGTACTCTTTCACTGTCATACCCCTGTGTCTCAGGTTCTGCAACTTTTTGAACAGGTTTATATGGTAATCCTTTGGTATGAATTTAGCCTTCAATTTGGCTACCATTCTATCCCAATTCTTTATATTTTGTTTACCTTTTCTCCTCGTCTCTGCCTGCAGTTCATCCCACCATAGTGCTACATGTCCCTTTAATATGGTGACAACATGTCTCACCTTCCTTCCTTCATCGACATCTTCATAGTCGAAATACTTGTCCATGGACCTTATCCATTCCAATAACTCTTCGATATCCAAATTACCTTCATACATTGGAACATCCATCTTTTCTCTAGCTCCCAACTTCACAACAACTTTCAATAAGTGTTCTTCAGCCACATCTTCCCCTGTAGCTTATTCAACTTATATTTCTTCACTTTCTCCATCACTGACGTCTTCAGTAGCATGTTTTCTTCTTTGCATTGTTTCCATTGCTTCCAACCTTGAGCGAAGCTCTCTTATTTCTCTTCCCACAGCACGGTTTTCCATAGGTGGATCTACACGAATCCTTGGTGTCATTATTTCAACTATTTCTAATACACAGAATACAACTTCAAACTTTTTTAGGCTCTGATACCACTTGGTGCCAACCCCCCTTCTCCTTGGGTGGCGTGACCTCCCAGTCAAGGATCTTCAATTCTCAAAGCTGATATATCTCTCTGAAACCTTAATGGTCTCGCTTGTAAATAACCATAGGTATCTCCAGTCCTTCGGTGAAAGTTTTATGACACCCACAACCTATTCCTTCACACTACCAGGCGATTAGTGTTTAGGTGATAGCTCCTCCTCCATTATCTCCTTCCCGCATATGACCTCGGGTTATGTCCACACAAAATTGCGGGAGAAGTTGAAAGTAGTTTAGGACCAATCCACTTTTATCCCTGCAACTCACTACCAAACACCATGCATCCAATTTGTAATATCACCATTTCTATTGCGGCCCACTCTCAAGTTTTTAAATATCGAGCACTTTCCATCCCCGAAATCCTTTGTAATCATTGATCTCGCAATCTCGATGGTTCTTTTGAACGGATGGCTCAGATCTGTCCTTTCCAAATCTATGGATCAGATTTAACCCTTCTAAATCAACATCTTTGATTTATTTCATGATTCGGACTTCGAGAGTTTTGAATTTAAACCTTTTCTTTCCTCTGAAATGCATGGTTTCTTGTCGTGTGTCCTCTTGAATTGGACGACTATAATTTACTTCAAACTATCCAACGATCGACGTTTATTTCAGCCCTCCGACTCTCTGGGCTTCAGGAGTTTCAAGTCTCAATCTGAAAATCTCGAAGTGATTTCTTCGGAGTTCATAATCTATCACCATGTATCCTTATGGATTAGACAGTCCAGATCTCCTTCGATTCTTCGATGATATCTCCTCCTATGTATACACAAAGTTTAAATCTAGTGCACTTTTCCTAAATCCAATGGTCTGAAATAATTTGGCTCCTCTTGGATAGATCTTCTCCCTTCACCTTTCCCAACCTTTGCGAATTCTTCTTCTGAAATATTTCTTCGACACTTAGTCGATTCCTGTTCTTGTGCACTCCTTGCAACCGACCTCTGCACTTTCTTGCAAGAAAAACCCGAGGTATTTCTCCAATTCAAATACTTCGCCTACGCGCTCCTTGTGCTTAATATGCACACTCTGTATACAAAAGTTCCATGTTATCTCTTCTGAGCTTTGAATCGAACAAGGCTCTCTTACACGCACTCCTTTCGTTCAATATGCACTCCTTTCATAACTTATAGAAGATAAACAATTGAAACTTATTCAATTCTTCATAAGTTCATCCATTCACCATGAACATCATACATCCACAAAAATCATAACAACAGTAAACTTGTAAACAATATCAACACTGTACAATTGGATCAACTTCCTTTGTTCTATTCATTTCAAAAATAAATACATGATTACAACTTCTGTCTCTTACAAAACTACAATGAAAACTTGTCTAAGGACACAGATCTTCCTTGTTCTTCTCCCTCCTATCTAAATTCTATCACACTCTACTCAAGAGGTTACCTACTCAGCTTAATTAATGTAACCTAATGACTAATACGGGATAATATCCTACACCTGTAATATATTATAGTCGTGTAAGGATTTACAATGATCTGTCAGTTCAAAATGGTGGCCCAACTTTACATACATATAATTAATTAACGAGAGATTCAAAAATATCTCTGCATCGCTACCAAGCTGGTTAAGAGCCAGTTTGGCTCTTTCAATGTGTTGATGTGTCAACTTCGCTTCCAGGTCCTCTTTGTTTTGATTTGATAGCGATGCTCTTGCATCAATTATGAAAACATGATGAATGGTCTATTGAATGAATGTTAAGTATGAGGAATATGATGAATGTCTCCCATTCCTCGATGAATGTGGAAACATGGTTCCTATAGTCTCCATAGGTACATCGGGTGAGACTTCACCTTCTTGCGGATGATGCCAAAAGGCTCGGTATCTTTAGGGTTTTGTTGGTGATTTAATGTTGAACCTTGGGTCTTCTCACTACGCTCCAACAACGCTAAAGAGATCGATGGTTTCTCTTGTATCTGGATAATTCTTCTCTCAGTGTCAAATATTTTAGCACACCAGAGGACCATCTCTTTCAAATCAAGCACTTCTGACACACATCTGGCCAATGCAATACCAAAGTTACAAACCTTGTTCAAATTATTTTCTCTAGATGGAATAGTTGAGTACCACTTATAGCCCGTGACCAATGAAATTGGTAATCATCATGTCCCAAGGGGTTAACAGTGTCACCACAATATAATTCTTTCCTTTTACTTGACATATCATACAAACATTGTTTTTCATGAATAGGTAGTGCTTCTGTCAATACAATCTTTTTACAACAGGGCTTTTAATTTCTTATTTAATTTTACCATGTATTGTCTTGATTATCAAATGTTGTAGCTGTTGATTCGAAGTTACCCATTGCATGGTATGATTTTAGAATTATGGTGGAGATTTTATGAAAATCATGCTACTTAATAATGATATTCAATTCATACAAGTGGTGGCTAATGTGGCGATGGGAAATAAATGTCATCAGGAATGATGATATCGTATCAAGGTGTATGGAAAAATGGTTAAGTATGGAGGTGTAAAGTGCATTGTGGTGATTTCAGAAATGTGGGATGCAATATGCGAGATGTGGAGAATGGAAGGTGAGATATGAGGGGAATCCTACATCTGCATTCAAGAATGTTACCATGTATTTCCTTTATTATTAAATGTTGTAGCTCTTGATTCGAAGTTTCTCATTGCATGGTTTGATTTTAGATTTAGGGTGGATATTTTATGAAAATCATGCCACTTAATAGTGGCATTCTGTTAAGAACCAAACATCAATATAGCATAAAAAAAACCTCAGGAAAAGTACTCAACGCCTTGAAAAAGAGATAATTTCAGATAATGAGCCTCTTCGAGGGGGAAACCTCCTTTTACCCCACTTAAATGTTCAAGTACAAGATGATTCAAAATGAAAATGTCTCCTTGGTATATA
>ML831824.1:23385-40662 GCA_009831015.1 Picea engelmannii | reverse complement strand
ACCAGTCCCACTCAATTTGGATACTCTAGCAAGAAATTATGATTGTTTTACCTGGAACACCTTCTTGAGACTAGTCAATAGGACTAGTCAGATACCCTATCTTACACAAGGTGTATCTACAAATTTAAGATGACCCAGAAGCTGAAATTTTTATCACAGATAACTTACTAATTTATGTAAATGGACTCCAGAGTTAAGGGTCTGAAACGTTATATAAAATCTTTTATAGTGAAAATTCCGCAATGACTCATTTCAGGATGATTCTAGAACCCTATATTGTACAGGATGTATCTCTGAAATTATAAGGCCTCATGAGCTGAATTTTGAGACCAATGTACCTTGATCCATCTACTAAATATCCTCCAAGCCGTTCCTTCTGAAACATTGTAGAAAAAAAGTTATAGCGAAAATTCCACAGTGTCTCAGATGTAGCAACGAAACCCCAAGACCTTGAGCTCTGATACCATATGTTAAGAACCAAACATCAATATAGAATAAAAAAACCTCAGAAAAAGTACTCAACGCCTTGAAAAAGAGATAATTTCAGATAATGAGCCTCTTCAAGGGGGAAACCTCCTTTTACCCCACTTAAATGTTCAAGTACAAGATGATTCAAAATGAAAATATCTCCTTGGTATATATAGGAGACTAGGAGGTATAATTACAACTAATGGCCTAAAGCCGACATAAATAAAATAACATTACTAATATAATATGCCCCAATTAAGGGGTAATGAGCCAATATTAGGGCTTAACACATTCAATTCAAATGAATGGCGGTTAATGTGGCGATGAGAAATAAATTTCATTGGGAATGATGATATCGTATCCAGGTATATGGAAAAATGGTTAAGTATGGAGGTGTAAAGTGATGAATGGAAAGTGACTTGTGGTAATTTTGGAAATGTAGGATGTGGGGAATAAAAGGGGAGATATGAGGGGACTCATGCATATGCATTCAAGAAATATACTAAGTACCTAAAAGGTTGATTTTACGAGTTGTAGAAATATAAGAATCATTTTGGGGAACAAAAAAATGTGGGATGCAGGGTTGCAAGGATAGGAAATGGTAAAAATAAATGAGGGTAGGACCTTGCATCCGTAATCAAGAAATTAGTTAAGTGTCAAAAAGAAAAAAACACATTATGAGTGACGTGGAAATGGGAAGGATCTTTTTTAGTGTTGTTGGTTTGCGGGTTGTGAGACATAGTTATTTTTGGGGTGAGGGATGGCTTAGTCTTTTGTAATAAGACTTCCACAAAAAAGGAAACAAAGCGGTGTTAAGATTTTGGAGGGGTAAAAAATAAACTAAGTATGGAATTCACAGTCTTCCAGGCTTGCAGAATTGGTGGTAAACTTCTCCACAACTCACATTTTTAAAAAAATGGATAAGGATAGGATATACAAGGAATAAGAAAAATGACTAAGGATGGACCAACACATACAATCGTTGATTAACGAATGAGGATCAACACCTATATATAAATAAATCTTGGAAATGTTGAGTGTATTTGTAAAGTTGTAATATAACATTAATGGCAACATTAACCCTTTGACATCAATGATAATAATTCCAGCAACACCATGCTTAAGGAATTTTATGCACATACATTTAGGCCTCATGGGATCCTTACCAAATTTCCCATAGAGTTAGGTGGTAAAACTATTTCAGTGGAAGTCGAAGTGGTTGATTCCCCTTTAGAATATAATATTCTACTAGGACTTAGTAGGTTCTACACGATGAAAGTTGTAGTCTCGTTGATCTTTAGATTTCTTCACTTTCCTCATCAAGGGAAAATAGTGACTATTGATTAACTTGAATACTGAATGCCCGACCTTGGGACCAACATGGGCACCAATGTGCCATTTATTGGTGATTCTACAAGTGTTTATCTAAGTTTGGGTGTGGGGATGTTTAAGGTTTCTTCCTTAATGGGTACATTTACACTTCCCTTGCCACCTTCTTCTCAAAATGTGGCTCCTATCTACATGATCTCTTCCGTAATACCCCAAATACGATCCCCAGTTATATTATGAATTGTAATCATGTTTATAGGCTAGTGAGCCAAGTGTATATAAGATGGTGGGATTATTTGTTTATTAGGTCGGAGAGCCTAGGTGTTAAAGGTCAGGAGCCTGATTTTGTATGTGTAATTATGCAGATCATTAATAAAATATAAACATCGCTACATGTAGACCGACCATGAAGAAAGAGTGATGGGGGACTAATCTTCCATAAGGTGGGTAAGGGAAAGGGGGTTGAAAGGTTGGAAAGAGGGGCTAATCTTAGGGGATTAAGTCCTTGAGAATAATAATTTATTATTATTCCAAAGCTATGTGAAAGACATGTTTTTATCCTAAGTCCTGGGAGAGGCAACATGTGCAAAAGGGAATGCATGCAGCTCCAGGAAGACAAGTGTCGACCTGGGCACATGAAGTTAAAAGCTGAAGCGTTGGCTGTGTTAGGGGTTTCTCTCTTCCATTCTGTCATCCCCTGCCTGAGTTCACTGGGATCGGGGGCATCTGAACTGTGTTTCCTCTACGTCTGTGTCTGCATACCCGTGCACAGTGAAGGAAACCCTCACGGGAGGGTTGTTCACTACCCCTTCTTCCATCCTCTGCCCGAGCTCATGGGGATGCCCGTATGAACCCGTTTTGCCTCTGCACTAGACCTCTGTGTTTTGTTCTCTGGTCATGCATTCTGAACTGGGGGAAAACACCGACGGACTGAGTCATGTCTCCTGTGAAGTCTGAGCATTATGTAATTTTTTGAGTCGTGTTGTGTCTTAATTGTTGGCTATTACAGCCACACAGTTCCTTGACCATTTTTGGGTTACTGTCTTTTGTGAAGCCCGAGCATCCCATATATGTCTGTGTCATGTGTGTCATAGTTGTTGGCCATTGTGGCCATGCAATTCCTAGACTGAGTGTGTCTTTTTTCCTTCTTTGTTTCCTGAGTGGTGTTGAAGAGCGGTTGTTGTCCTCACCTTGCGAGAATTGAGTTGTAAATGGTTGAAGAAGTGGGTTGTCAATCCCGTGGATGAAGAGGCAGGTTGTCAGGCCTATGAGCATCTCTCTCCAGGTGAGAGAGTTTTCTAGGAAGTGGTTTTCTTCCAGAGAGAGTCCAGCACCAGCTACGGAGCTCTAAGAATTCTTAATCCGGCCTATTGCTGAAACCCAAGGCAAGGGAGGTGACGCAGTTTATGGATTGTGTGATACTCCTGGAGAGAATCCTTCCAGCTACATTGTGCAGTTTCCTGTGACCTCGTCCTAGTCTAGGATTCCCTTGCCCTGGGTGGAGCTTATTCCGAGCTTGGGGGTGACCCACTATTGAGCGTGATGAGAAGCGTGTTCTATGGCTGGGAGGTTCATGGAAGTTCTGCACACAATTGGTGGTGTTACTCCAGTTGAATAGATAAGTATCAGTCTGTGCTTAACTTATATGTTATGCATGTTTGTGCTACTGATGCTTGAACATTACCATGTGTTATGTTGCATGTGGATTTAATGTTAATCTCATTTGAATCTGAATGGTAACAATAACTCTGTGTTATGTGTTTTACTTCGATTAAAATTCATGTTGTGTGTGTGTGTGTGTGTGTGTGTGTGTGTGTGTGTGTGTGTGTGTGTGTGTGTGTGTGTGTGTGTGTGTGTGTGTGTGTGTGTGTGTGTGTGAATGTTCCGCAGTGGTAGCATTACTCGGGCACTGTTGTGAACCAGGAATGTTACAAAATTGGTATCATAGATGAGTAGTGGCATTTCCCAACCTCTTGGTGGCTGGGGATGTTAAAAATTGGTATCAGAGCTGAGTAGTGGCATCGCCCGGCCTGTTGGTGGCTGGGGATGTTACAAATTGGTATCAGAGATGAGTAGTGGCATTGCCTGGCCTGTTGGTGGCTAGGGATGTTACAAATTGGTATCAGAGCCAAGGCTTTCAACACTGAGCCTCAATGGGCCATGTTAGTGGAAAATGAAGCAAAAGTTTCCAAAGAATTGTTGTCAAAGTAAACAAAATTCGATTTCAGATCCAATGTTTTAACGCTGAACCTGGATGAGCTGGATAAGTGGTCTTTGGACCTAAATTTTCAGGTGGAAATTGTGTCTGGAGTAACCAATGTTGGACCTCAAAAACGTTCCTGAGTGCCAAGATGTTACCTTGTCCATGTTAAGAATCTCAGGAGGACTAGCGGTAGCGTAAAACCATGACAGAAGTGGTGTTGGACCACAGAGTAATTTGTGAACTGGTGAAGTAATGAATAGGTTTCAATTGTTTCTCTCATGTGAGTTGTGAGTGAAAGGAGTGCACATTGTCCACAAGGAGTGTGTTGACAGAGGTGATTTAAACTCAAAGAAGCTCGGCAGAGATACCTTTGAACCTTCATCAGCAGAAATGCAAGGAGTGCACAGGACAAACTCTGTGTTGAGTTCAGAGACAGATAGAGTCACTGAGAACTTTGTAGGGCTCTTCCAGGAGGGCATCGAGAGAGTGAAAGTGTGCACAAAGAGAACTCTTTATCGAGTTCAAGGAGAAGAGTATCAGAGGAAGATACTCACAGAGTTGTTGAACACTCTGTAGAAAACGCACAGCAAGGTGTGCTTTGAGAAGAAGGTTGCCAGGAGGGCATGAATTTTTCCTTTGAAAGGAAATAGAATGGACGAGACCCTTAGGAGACTGAGTAAATCGAAAATGTCAGAAGAGATAAAATGAGGAGTGCATATGATTCAAACTTATTCCAAGTCCCAAAACTCAGGAGGGATAGTGTTAGCAGAGACATAACCGAGACCCAAGATAGTTGGGTTCGTAGGAGAAAGTTCAAAGGCCGAAACCTTTGAATATCCATAAATTCTTCCAAGTTGGAAGGAGTCAAAAGATCAGGAGGAGGAGTGACAACATTCATCAGATCTATTGTGGGGAGGAGCCTGTACCATTAGATCTGTGTCCAGGAAAGAAAAGCAGAGCACTGAGGAGGAACAGATCCCATCCATTGGATCTGAGCACAAAGGACCAACAACTGTTGGATCCGAAGGTAAGTGCACAAGACTTAACCCTTGTGTGAATAGGAGAACCAATTCACCGAAGTCCCGAACTAATTAGGGACCATCCATCATTAAGGCTGACAGGTGGAAAAAGATCCATAACTTTGGAGTGAACCACTTCAGAAGTTTCTGGTTGGGGAAGATACTAAATTGTTGAATACTCGAAGGCCAAAGAATATCTAGGCCATCTATTGCCGAGAGATGCGTGTCAGAAGATCTGAGACTTCGGAGAAATTCACTTCAGGAATTGCAAGTGTGGAGTGTGACAAATTCCCAAAGTCCTGAAGGCTGAAGTAAATCACAACCGTTTGTTGTGGAGGACACATGGAGAGAGATCAGGAAGTTCTGGGGAAGAAACCTCCGAAAGGAAGTTCGCAGGAACGAAGAAGATCTAGACCGTTGGATCCAGAAGAATGCGTGGAATAAATCAGTCTATTTCGGGTGAAATCACTCCGAGAGGACACGAAGGACAAAATTTTGAAATCGTCGAAGCTTGAATAGCCGAAGAATCTAGGAGCCATTGATCTGGGTTGGACAGGTGTCAATAGATCACTAACTTTGGAGAATCATACTCTGGGGTTTTTGTGAAGTTGTGTTTCGGGATGTCCTGAAGCGCCAAATCCCGAAACGTATAAGGGCCATTGATTTGAAGGAAAGAACGTGGATCATTGATTTGTGAAGAGACATATGGAAGATGGAGACTCACTTCATTGGACAACCATTGATATGAAAGTGAACGCGTGGCACCAAATCTGGAAATCCGGGTACAGAGCACTCTGGAGGAAAGCAGAGGGTGAAAGTGCCAAAGTCCCAAAGGAGATCTCAATCGTTGATCAAGGAGGAGTTCTAAGGACCCTTGATCTAGTCTTGGTCGGAAAGACCCGAAGTCCCGAAGTAATCGAGGACCATTGATCTTAAATCAACAAGGACCGTTGATATTTGCAGCGGTATCTCCCGAAGTCCCGAAACTCCGAAGTCTCGGAACTCAAATGCCTGAGGTTCCATAGTGAGTGTCAGCCGTTGGATGCTAGGTAGACATGGACTGTTGATCCACTCTACTTCGTGAGTTCGGTAATTCGAAACTCTGAGAGATTATTGTGTTGTGTTTGAAAATTCCTGAAGCCGAAGGCTCGAGTAAGCACCTATTGATTTAGAACTTGGTCACAGTCGTAGTCCCGTGTGAATTAAGGGCCCATGGAAAATGAGGGCTAGTGCCCGAAAAATGTGTTAAAGAAGGAAAAATGGGTTCGGAAGGGAACCTGTGGGTTTCATCTGGTTCAGACCTGCATCAAGGAGGTATTGAAGACCTGGGAACCTTATGATAGGGTCCAACAAATATCTAAGAGCCATTAGCTCAGATAAAAGATATTATTGCACAAAAAGTGCATCAGAGAAGAAGGATAGGGAAAATTCTTTATTATACATCTGATATTTTTCAAAATTCATGGGATCAGATGTTGGGTTCGATAAGCAGCATGGAAACCCCAAATGGGATTCTTGTTTAGGGAAGACAGTCCAGGTGACAATCCTTGCACATCAAATGTGAATGCTAGGTGGAGAAATCCATCTACAATACATGATAATTCATGAACCATAAGTTTGTATGGAGACACAAAGAATGGGAATAAGGAAGGAAGGTTTTAGGGAATTATAATTTGTTCATGTAGAAGTTGAATCAGAGGAATCCAAATAATAATGGAATGTTGAAAATTAATAATCAACATAATATGTGATGGAAAGTATGCAAAGTAGACAAGGAAAAACTTCTGGATGGAGTCAATTCCATGAACATCATAAGATAATGGAAGAAGAAATCATGAGATAGATGTCCAGCTAGAAAAAGAGAAGCAGAGAGTATGAGAAAACCTCAAGTACTAAAGTATTCTATTGGGAAAGGGCTGAAGAAGTTCGGTCCTGAAGAGTAACTGGATGTTAAAGAATCCAGAGTCTATAAAACAGCTTGGTGTGGAATTTGATTCATCCAAGTACAAGATTGGGATAGTTGGACCCAGGAAATTAACGAAAGTTGAAGGTTAATATCATCTTAGTTTTGGAGTATAAATGCAAAGGCAGCCAAGAGTGATTTGGCTAGAAAGTGCTCAGGACAAAAATAGTCATGTACAGTGACTACAATGAGAGCACAAGAAGATTCAAGAATCCGAGAAGAATTGAATACTTCTGGGATCAACAAGGAAAAGTTGCACATGGGAAATAAATTGTTGCAATTTCTGTGACAGCAAGTATGTTATGGCTTGATTGGGTCAGCCAGAGGAAAGAATTCTTGCATGTTTGCAAGTGTTGTTGATGATGTTGCTACATAAGGAGAGAAGCAGAAAAAAGCTGAAGTGTTGGTTATAGGTTTGATAAAAGAAGCATGAAAGATTCTACTGTCATCAGACATTCAGGTAGTATAAAATTTATTAATGGCAGTCATGCAGGTATCAGTTTTATTACTCTTTTTGCATAAATGTTGAAAGGAAATTTAGGTAAGAATTTCCTCAGCTAGAATTATTATATAAAATCACATGATTATATTATTGAGTGCATACCACTGGATGTGGTAAAGGTTGGAGGCTTGTATTAATTCAAATTTTTTTATCTTCTGAATGCACACACTGACATAGTAGAATTCCATGTTAATTTGGTTATGGGGTAGTAACCAAAGGATTAAAATATAAGAACTTGTTATAGGAATGAATTCCAGTAAGCTAGTCATGTATGAGACCAAGACCTGGTTGGATATGGAAAGGTATGGATATGGAAAGGTTATGAACCACACATGTACTAAAATCTTCCTACCTTTAAATAAAACTTGGGCTGCAACTTTTTTTCTAACACTAATGAACACCACATAATTATATTCTTGGTGTAGTGTTCGGGTCGAAAAGGAAGGCATCCAATTAATTGGGAAGACAATAGGAAGTGTGTGGAGAATGTGTTAACACATTGGCCAAAATTCCAACTTATGCATGGTGAGATACATGACTGAGATAAAGAGCATTATGTAATTCAATGCAAGGTGCACTGAATAAATAGGCATTGAGAGTTGTACTCATGTCTAGTAAGGGGCAGAGTTGCACTCATACATGATGGAATTGTATACTTAAATGCACTTTGCTGAATGAATTTTGTGAGTGCATGTATATATGTTTTGGCATGGAAATAATTATACTAATGGATGAAATGTTGCTAAATCATGAAGTTGAGAACATTTTAGGAATTGTTAAACATTGCAACAGGAAAGTTGCAAGCCAGATAGTCACAAGAATAGAGACTATAGAAAATTTTATGTTCAGAAAATTGAAATAATAAACTTACTGATATTAATTATGAACATGCATATGCATATAATGATGAGTCATTCTATTTGGTTAAATTGTTTGGTAATTGTGATTGAATTGCTAGGTACAGACAATTCTAAGATCATTGCATAAGGTTATGTACATGTTGAATTATGATGTACAAAAAATACTGACAATTTGTTGGTTGTATGCAAGATGAAGCATTACAGGAAAAAGGGTATGCAGTTTGGTGCCTGTGGAAAACCACAAGGATGGATGCATTCATAATATGGCAATAGCCAAGATGAATTATGAAACATAATTTCATGTTTTGGGGAAAATATGAATTCCATTTGAACTAAGTTTGAGTTTCTAAATAAATTCTTTTATGTTTTCTCATGATAACTGCATGTGGGTGATGCAGATGAGATGATGTTGATTAAAGTTAGAATGTTGACTACAAAGAGTAGCTCAAGAAGATACTGATTTGAGACCTATGATAGCATTTGGAACTCCTCAAGCCATGGTGCTCTGAGACTTCCTGAGCTGACATGTTGTTGAATCCCAAGGAAAGGGAGATGTAGCAACCGATGGACTATGTGACAGTGAAGGTGTACACTCCTGGGGTGGGACAGGAATGTGGGGAATGAGAGACCGTTGGTTGGAGTGCTGCTGAGGTTTGGTTGGTTGGAGTGATGATGAGGTTTGGTACCTTGGCCTAGACCATGTTGATGTGGAAGGTCTTCTCAATCAAAATATAAGTACCAAATCTCTATTTAGTGTATGTTGTATACAGGTTATAATGTTATCAGAATTGTCTGTATATACATATATATACATTGCATATATTATTGCATTACCTGCATCCATGACTGTACATAATGTGTTTCATATTTCATTGCTTAAGAAATATATACCTGATGTTAATCATGCAATTCATTAGAATATGATTTAGGTGGAGCAAGAAGGCATCTTGCAAGTGCATCTGATGCGCATATTGGACCGGAAAAGAAAGTAGCTCTAGAATCGAGTCATAGGGCTTGTAAAGGTCCAGTGGACCTGGTACGGTCCTGAGGACGCGACATGGGAGCATGAGGATTCTATGCGGGAAGAATACCCACATCTTTTTGAAGATTTTGGGAAATCTTGTTGATGTTGTGTAAAGAGTTGCACTAAGGACAGTGAAAAAATAAGGGGAGGGGATTGTAATACCCTAAGGACGAGTCCCAGTTATATTAAGAATTATAATCATGTTTATAGAATGGTGAGCTAAGTGTATATAAGTTGGTGGGCTTATGTGTTTATTAGGCTGGAGAGCCTAGGTGTTAAAGGCCAGAAGCCTGATTTTGTATATGTAATTATGCAGATCATTAATAAAATATAAACATTGTTGTGTGTAGACCAACCATGAAGAAAGAGTGATGGGGGACTAAGCTTCCACAAGGTGGGTATGGGAAAGGGGGCTGAAAGGTTGGAAAGAGGGGCTAAGCTTAGGGGCTTAAGTCCTTGAATAATAATTTATTATTATTCCAAAGCTATGTGAAAGACATGTTTTTATCCTAAGTCCTAGGAGAGGCAACGTGTGCAAAAGGGAAGGCATGCAGCTCCAGGAAGACAAGTGTCGACCTGGGCTCATCTAGTTAAAAGTTGAAGCATTAGTTGTGTTGGGGGGTTCTCTCTTCCACCCTGTCATCCTCTACCTAATTTCGTTGGGATCGAGGGTGTCTAAACCATGTTGCCTCTGTGTCTGCATACCCATGCACAATGAAGGAAACCCTCAGGGGAAGGTTGTTCATTGCCCATTCTTCCATCCTCCGCCTGAGTTCGCGGGGATGCCCGTTTGAACCCATTTTTCCTCTGCACTAGACTTCTATGTTTTGTTCTCTGGTCACGCATTCTGAACTAGGGGATAACACCGACAGACTGAGCCATGTCTCCTATGAAGTCCAAGCATTTTGCAATTGCCTGATTCGTGTTGTGTCTTAATTGTTGGTTGTTACGGCCACACATTTCCTTGACTGTTTTTGGGTTACTGTCTTATGTGAAGCCCAAGCATCCCGTATATGTCTGTGTCATGTGTGTCATAGTTGTTGGTGGTTGTGGCCACACAATTTCTGGACTGAGTGTGGCTTGTTTCCTTCTATTTTTCCTGAGTGGTGTTGACCAGTGGTTGTTGTCCTCACCTTGTAGGAATTTAGTTGTAACTAGTTTAAGACGTGAGTTCTCGGGCCATGGATGAAGAGGCAGGTTTTTCAGGCATGTGAGAATCTCTCTCCAAGTGAGAAAGTTTGATAGGAAGTGGTTTTCTCCCAGAGAGAGTCCAGCACTAGCTACGGAGCTCTAAGAATTCCTAATCCGGACTGTTGCTGAAACCCAAGGCAAGGGAGGTGAAGCAACCGATGGAATGTGTGACAGTGAAGGTGTGTACTCTTGGGGTGTAATAGGCATGTGGGGAATGAGATTTTGTGAGTAGTGGGCATAAGAAGGCTCCTAGAGAGAATCCTTCCAGTTGCATTGTGCAGTTTCCTGTGACCTCAGCCTAGTCTAGGATTCCCTTGCCCTGGCTGGAGCTTAGTCCCAGCTCAGGGGTGACCCGCTGCTGAGCGTGATGAGCAGCATGGTCTATGGCTGGGAG
The DNA here is from genome assembly GCA_009831015.1 of Picea engelmannii. Classification (NCBI taxonomy): domain Eukaryota; kingdom Viridiplantae; phylum Streptophyta; class Pinopsida; order Pinales; family Pinaceae; genus Picea; species Picea engelmannii. Next base: position 29,709 of record ML831824.1, on the reverse strand, counting down.
GTTCATGGAAGTTTTGGACGTAGTTGGTGGTGTTACTCTAGTTGAAAAGATAAGTATCAGTATGTGCTTAATTTATATGTTATGCATTTTTGTGCTACTGATGCTTGAACGTTATCATGTGTTTCATTGCATGTGGATTTACTATTAATCTTGTTTGAATCTAAATGGTAACAGTAACTCAGTGTTATTTGTTTTACTTCAATTAAAATGCATGTTATGTATATATGTGACTATTCTACAGTGGTAGCATTACCTGAGCACTGTTGTGAATCGGGGATGTTACAAAATTGGTATCAGAGCTGAGTAGTGGCATTGCCCAGCCTGTTGGTGGCTGGGGATGTTACAAATTGGTATCAGAGTTGAGTAGTGGCATTTCCCGTCTTGTTGGTGGCTGGGGATGTTACATCTTATGTTACCAGTGGATCCCTCATATTTCCTTATCCTTGGGTGGTACTAAATCCTTTGGAAGTAGAGTCTTATGGGGCCCAAAAAATACTCACTATGGTTGAGATTTCCTCTCCGGTGATATAGTTAGCATTAATTGATATTGGTCAAAAACACTATCTCAATATGGAATATGATTAGGACACTCTACCCAACTGGCTTGTTAAATCTCCAAGTTCACATGACTTTCTAGATCTTGTGTTGCCTCTAGAATTGGCCATCATGAAGGTCATGGCTTCAATAGATAAGCCAATGGAAGATGAGAATAATCAAGCATCCATTCTCCCCAATCCATAACAAATGAGGGTTGACACAATGAGTCTTGATTCAGGATGGGGTGTGTTTTTTGGGGTATCCAGTGAAATGCCAAGTATTGACCATTTTGTACCTTAGATTTATTTTTCAGAACTTACCACCAAATTATCCACTCTTAACCATACCGAAGATGTGAATCTCATACCTCATTTGATGTCCATCATCAATAAACTACACTAACTAGCAATATTATTATAGTATACATAGGGAGGTAATATTGGATACCTCCCTAGGTACCCCAAGGTATACTACAACTACTCACAATATTCGACCTTGTGTAATTCATGACAATTCAAGAATGTGAAAATTTGATTCTATGTGGCATTGCCATGGCATTGTGTGCCACATGATGCCAAAAATGGCTCATGATTTCATCGATGAACTTAAATATCCTTGGCATGATCCTAGAAATTGGGTCTACTATGTGTAAATCATTAGGATGCATAGTACCTTGTACATAGGTGTATGATGAGAATTCTTTTTTTATTTTTGCGTGTGGGTTGATTTAGTTCAATTCTTATCATGTTTGGTGCTTGAATTCCATATTTCAGCAAGATCAATTGGCCTTCGTCATAGGCACAACCATGGTGAGATCAGGAGGTTACATAGGTTGGTTCATTTTCAGGTTGGTTCATTTTCTAGCTAGTTATGTTGGTATTTGTTACAATAATTAAGCATTAATACAAGCATGCATGTACATACACATGGGAATTCAATCACATCATTTGAAACCATAAGTAAGAGTCGAACCATATGTATATATAAAGTATAKAGATAGTACATCATGATATTATTTTTACAAGATTTCACTACACATTTTAACCTCAAGTCTAATAGTTATAGATGTGTTTTATAGGAATCGATGATGTTTTGTGTGATATTTTCTATGGAAACATCCACTTAACCATGAGGAATTGAATCAAATCATTTGAAACCATAAGTAAGAGTCGAACCATATGTATATATAAAGTATAGAGATAGTACATCATGATATTATTTTTACAAGATTTCACTACACATTTTAACCTCAAGTCTAATAGTTATGGATGTGTTTTATAGGAATCAATGATGTTTTGTGTGATATTTTCTATGGAAACATCCACTTAACCATGAGGAACATGTTCTAATTGGCATATACGAATAATTTTTTCTCTGCATATTTTTGTTTCATTATTAACCATCAATTTTTCCATCATAATGCCTTAGGTTGAATCCCTCCAAGTTGCGGCATTAGATCTTCATCTTTCACTTGTAACTTGTGTGGTAGTTCCTATGCTCCATGATCTAGGTGGATATAGAATGATCAAAATTTATCATCTCAAATTCTCTTTAAAATGACTTCATTACTTATATCTCAACGATATATTTCCAACGACGTGTGAATCTCCTCAAACGGAGGTCGTATGAGAATGTTATGGCCTTTCAAAGTTTTGATGAAACAAGGAAAAATTGGCAAAAAGGGGGTGCCACGTGGCACCACTGGAAGGGTGACACATGGAATTTGTATAGGTCGTACAGTACTAATGTGGTAGGTATAGTGGCAACAAAGTTAGCAGGTTGTACAGTGACATTTGGCATTGTACAGTGACGTGGCATGGTGACAGGAGTACGATCAAGGTGACATGGACCAATCAGAGAGTGCCATGTGGTACTCTATGATTGGTCAATTATGGCTAAGTTTGTTAAAAATACATTGCGAGTCCGACGGATTGAACCCCGAAACCATCGCATGCTAACGTAACATATTACCATTGCACCACACAGATATGACTTAACCACACATGGCATTAAATATATTTAAATTTTAAAATGGTTTTGTTGGTGGGAAAAAAGAGATCGAGGGCATAGCCCTTGATCCCATGGTTTTTATATATTAAACATGTTGTAACCAAAGTCTGCAGGCGATTAAAAACTATATGTCATCGCATAAAAAACATACCACTATGTATATAATATAAAGTTACAATCGTGCACCAAATGGGGAGAGGTTCACGGGGTTGAACCCACGACCTCCTCCCACAAGTACCAACACTTCAACCAATGCGCCAAAGGTGCCTATTGTTATAGGATACGAGAGTTAATACTTTTAACTTAGCCCACAGAGTTTGTGTGGCAGTTAGACCTGACCTCCTACTTAACTAGTACGTAAACCGATGTGCTCACATGGAAATGTGTTCCAAAGATAAACATAGATGTCTCGAAATTCATGCCATAGGGTATCAATATTTTGATATTTTATTGTTTTGCGTGCCATAGGGTTCCTTGAGGAAATCATAGAGTGTTTATACTCATTTTTCTCATAATTTCGAGAGGAATTCAATGGTGCCCTCTATTTTTGAGTTTGAGAAACATATAAAAATATCATTGTAAGAACACAAGCATTTGAGCATTAATAAAGAGATCTCTCAATTAGAGTGGACCCGGAGATGAAGCCCAAGATGGGTGAACTCTGTTGACAATCTTCTGTAATGTGCTTTGTTATTGTTGATCTATTTCACTCAGTTTCTTGCAATTTATTCATCAGTTTAATGAGTTTTTGTTAAGTGAATTCATATTATTTTGCAAATAGTCAAAGCGATCATATATGTCGAATCAAGTTGGATGTTTATGTGTACTTAAGAAATAATTTTAACATCTAAGTATTTTCGTATCAAGTTGGCATCAAAGCAGGTTTTGGCTTGTATTTGCACATAAATTCTTACAATAGCTAGATTCAAGTGAGGTGAAGGTAGGATTGCAAGTTATAAGACAAAAAATCCAAAGGAGACATCGTAAAATTGAGATGGCTTCCGAAAGAAATGAAGGAGAATATCCTCCCATGAGACCTGAGGAAGTTATGGCTACACTCTATACAATGAGGGAAATAGTGGATGACTTGTATCAAAGAGTTCAAAAGAATGGAGAAGAATAATCTTTGGTAAAATAAAAACGAGGAGGAGAAGGTGGTGGACCTTCAAGACCTATATCTTCATCATCCTCATCATCATCTTGTTGGAAATGTTTAGCAGGTAGCATATGCTTGTCATTGATGGCAAGTACAACAATGAATATGGCATGAATACAGGAAGAATGTAACAGATGGGAACCAGAAGTATTTTGGGAAGAAGCTGCAGAGCAACCTCGATAAGATCAGAAGAGATAGTGCAGAGAATGTTTGGTATGTTTTACAGGCAGCATAAGCTTGTCATTGATGGCAAGTACAATAGTAATGATGGCTTGAGTACATCAGTGATGATCAACAGGCAAAGAGAAGATAAGTCCAGGAAGATCGAATGATCGAAGGCAACACAACATTGACAAAATGATCCAAGGCCCAAGAAGCATTTCTGATCGTTGGATCCCATCCAAAATTCCCAACAGCATGAGGGCTGTCAGATCTGAATAAAGACAAGAAGAGCGCGCTAAAGAGGAGGATAGATCTCAGGCATTAGATCTGAGCGCAGGATTCGACCACCATTGGATCGAAGAGAACCTGCACGGTCTTTAAACTGCAAGGAGAAGCGGGTGTAATCACAATATGAAAATTCGCGATGAAATCTGAGCCGTCAGATCAAACTTTGATCTGGACCGTTAATTCCAGTCACTGTCGGAGTATCGGGGATCGGGACTTTGAAATGTCAAAATCATTTGACAACAAGAACCTCGAAATCGCGATATGCAATTTCGCGATTTAATCGCAGTCGTTAAGATAAGAAGTGATCTGGACCGTTGATTTAACTCCTTATCGTATTTTCGTGAATCGGAACTTTCAAATGACAAAAACATTTGACAACAAGAACCCCGAAATCGCAATATGCGATTTCGTGATTTAATCGCAGCCGCTGAATAGAAGATCAGATCTGGACCGTTGATTTAACTTCTTATCGGAGTTTCGGGGATCGCGAACACAAGAGGCAAAGAACTCAATGCATCAAGAATGTTGATTTCGCGATATGCGAAATCGCGATTGAATCTGGACCGTCAGATCAAGAAATAACCTGGACCATTGATCATAGCTCGTGTCGGAGTTTCGCGAATCGCGATATCAAGGAGACAAGAACACAATGCAACAGAAATTCTGATTTTGCGATATGCGATATCACGATTCAATCGCAGCCGTCAAGACAAGATTTGATCTAGACTGTTGATCTAATCCTTTATCGGAGTTTCGTGAATCGCGATATGGAGAGGCAGAAGAAACTATGCAACATTTACGAAATAGCGATAGGCGAAATCGCGAAAGCGCCTTTCACATAAAGCCTTGGTCACAGCCCTTGGTCACGGGAAGAGAACGGGTCAGTCCAGATAAGCTCCAATTTAGAGTTTTGGATATCGCGATGTGAAAGTGTCGAGAAACTTGGGCAAAGGAATGTCGAAATGCTGAAACCCGAATAAAAGGCAAGAATAATAAAGATCAACCAATGGAGTGGATAAATCTTGAAGGAGATCGGAGGGTTATTTTTCTCTCTCACACTTAAGTCCTCAGTTACGAATCTGTTAAGAGAAACGGACTCATGATTGCAAATCAGTTAGCGTTTCAGTTGCTAGGATAGGTGTCTTTGTTTTGCCTAAGGGAAGGCAAAGTGGAACCGTAGAGGGATGTGTGCATAAAATAAAAGGAGACAGATTGTGCATGGTTGGTTGTTCTGGATGAGCTCAACAGTAATAGAGAAGACGAAGAGTCTCAACTTCCAGAGAGAAAAAGGAATCTCGGCATAACAACCAGTGAGGCTAAACGCGTGGAAAAACCGCCAGAGAAGCTGAAGAGTTACCATGATGATCAGGCAGAGCACTCAAGAGGTGGAGTAGATTGGCACGGAGTGAGCATGCAGAGGGATTGCGCACATTGCATGCACAAGAGGCACAGAAGCTATAAGTACATTGTACAGAGAAGAGATGAGGTTGTTGTTGCGGTTGGAGTTGCGGTGGTCGTTGTGTAGAAGGATTGAAGTGTGAGCAAGGAGGCAGAGTGCAGTTGTAGAAATGCACAGAAGAGGAACTGTGCAGTGAATGGACATGGCGCACAGAGCATAAAAAGTAGAAGAACGCAGCGCAAGTCATGTGTGCAGAAAGGTAATGAGGCAGATAGAGCAACGAAATGCAGCAGAACAGTGATGAGTCGAGTAAGCCATTGTTGAACACCATATCACTGTAATAAGTTTCAGAAGAAAAGTATATTTTAGGGAGGTAGGGAGGTTCTCGGGAGGACTGTTGTCCTCAGAGGTTCAAGTGGGTTCTTGAACACAGGGAGTTGTAGCTTCCATCTGGTTGCAGCCAGAGAAACCAGGGTGGCAGGGTGGTGCAAGGGAGAACTCTTGTTCTCTGTTATACAGGTTGGCGCCTCTATGATTGGAAGTTGGTGCTTCCATCCAGTTGGTGCTGGAAACACTCAGGGAGTTGGTGCTTCCTTCTAGTTGGTGCTAGAGAAACCAGGGAGTTGGTTCTTCCTTCTAGTTGGTGCTAGAGAAACCAGAGAGTTGGTGCTTCCTTCTAGTGGGTGCTAGAGAAAACAGAGAGTTGGTGCTCTCAGCAAGTAGCAGCTTGCAAAACAGAGGTTGTAGCCTCATTATGAGTTGGTGCTCATAT